>JAFVLL020011949.1:12500-29445 GCA_021397915.2 Tor tambroides
CACTTAGGTCTATTTTTATTACTAAAAAATATCAGATTACTCAATTGTCAAAATAATCAGTAGATTACTTGATTACCAAAATAATCATTAGTTATGGCACTAGATTAAAAACATTTCAAAATACAACTTCATTTTTTTGCATTTTGTGGTTAAAAGAAAATTTTTGAAAATTTCTTAAAAATAGTATTAAAATATTGTCTCGTTCTAGTGAACCAAGTATCTGTATTTTGTCTCATCTCTTTTTTTTTTTAATTATTATTTTTATTAAGTTTATCGTCATGCCCCTAGTGTCTATGAGCATTATATGGCTCATAATTTTCCAAGTGTATGATACAGCGCACACACACACACACACACACACACACACACACACACTCACTCAAACACACTCACACACATGTACTTAGGTTTTTACATACACACTACGACATGCATACAGCACAGATAACCTCTCATCAGCGTAGTATGAGCACAGCCCGATTTGTCTAATAACAGTGCATTATACGCTCCTTTTTTGCGCTAAAAAGTTCTTAGTGATTCTGTCAGATGATGTGGCAGAACTGACACTGGGCAGAATGCAAATATGGCGCATTGACATCATGGATATGTTAATTAGTGCAATATGTCACCTAGCAAACTTTTGTGAGTTTTCAAGCAGGTTAAAAAACCTTTTACACCACGGATGATAACTAGCTTAATAATCACTTTACAGGCCCATTCACACAAAGGACGATAACTATAATGAAGTTTTAATAATCAATTTAAAAGCTTGTTCACACCATCGCCAATAAATATAATGTAAAGTTAATGATCGCTTTCAAGGCCTGTTCACACCAGCAATAACTATAATAATAACTGTAAAATAGTTTAGATAAAAATAGTTTTAAAAATCATTCTAAATTTAAAGAAGTTCACACCACTACAATAACGATAACAACGCAGATGAACAATATTTTTGGAATCGCTTTCAAAGTGTTTTTTTTCCCAGTTTATCTTCATCGCTTATCTTTAAACTTTAACATTAACATTTACCATTATAACCAACAAACATTATATTAATGTTATTGTTATAGTTATTGTTCTTGGTGTCAACATGCCTTTGACGTTAACATTTCTTATTATAGTTATCGTTCTTGGTGTCAACAGATCTTAAACGTTAATGTTTGTTGTTATAGTTATTGTTCTTGGTGTCAACATGCCTTTAACGTCAACATTTCGTCGGCTTGGAATTATAAGGTTCTATCTGACATTTTTGTCAAAATTGAGTTATTCACATATTTTTATTCCGTGACAACTTATTTACATTATGTGAAGGTTTTTTTTTTAAGTTTTGTAAATTTTAGGACTTTTTATTTAGAAAACAAAAAGGTTCTATCTACAAAGACGAACTCTAACTTGGTTCTATAAGGTTCTATCTGCGAAGCAACTCAATCCAACACTTGAATGCATAGAAGGCTTGACCAATCAGGATCAACGTTCTTTGTCATGTCGCCGGATTTCTCCGTAACAAGCAGAAAAGATTAAACATTAAATAACAATTACGTGTCTGCATAATCAATAAGTGCAATTCACCTTTTTTCCACAATGTGGCACTGTTTAAAACATAATGATGACCTGATTTTTCATTCATAATTAGCGCATGCATAAAACAAATAATCATCTGCAAAAATTGAACTGGCTTGAATGGCTTTACTGCAGAGCAATTACTGTACATAATGAAATATAAGTGTCACTGTCGTTTGATGGTGGATGTGGTGAATAGCGATCAAAATGTTGTTTGTGAAGATGCTGAAAACGATAGTTTTGAGAATATATTGAGATTGCGAATATGAGGCAGATGCTGGGGAAATGCGCTCTGACGATGGCAGTGATGGTAAAATCATCTGCTCAAATCGAACCCTTCTAAGTTTCAAAAGGTAAGGAAGTATGATTATTTTATGTTTTAAAACAAATGATAAAAACTATTTGTATTTCTTGAAAATTGTTGCTTCAGTTAATGTTTTGCAAGATAGAACCTTATAATTCCAAGCGGAAAATGACTTTTTAGAATTAGAAGGATCTATCTGCATTTGACCTGTTCCAAAAATCCCTATTTAAAAATTTGAGAGGATTTTGATATTATACATTTAGAATACATTTAGGGTCTCTGTCATTTTCATGTAGGAAAGAGACTTGCTCCCCGTATCATTTTTTGCTATATGGAATGCAAAAACTTTGAAGCTCAATATCTCAAAATCACTCAGAATGCAGATAGAACCTTATAATTCCAAGGCAACGATTTATCGTTATAGTTATCGTTCTTGGTGTCAACATGCCTTTGACGTTAACGTTTCTTATTATAGTTATCGTTTTTGGTGTCAACATGCCTTTAACGTCAACATTTATCGTTATTGTTCTTGGTGTCAACATGCCTTTGACGTTAACGTTTCTTATTATAGTTATCGTTCTTGGTGTCAACATGCCTTTAACGTCAACATTTATCGTTATTGTTCTTGGTGTCAACATGCTTTTGACGTTAACATTTCTTATTATAGTTATCGTTCTTGGTTTCAACATGCCTTTAATGTCAACATTTATCGTTATAGTTATCGTTCTTGGTGTCAACATGCCTTTGACATTAACGTTTCTTATTATAGTTATCGTTCTTGGTGTCAACATGCCTTTAATGTCAACATTTTTCGTTATAGTTATCGTTCTTGGTGTCAACATACCTTTGACATTCGCGTTTCTTATTATAGTTATCGTTCTTGCCAACATGCCTTTAGCGTTAGCGTTTCTTATTATAGTTATCGTTCTTGGTGTCAACATGCCTTTGATGTTAACGTTTCTTATTATAGTTATCGTTCTTGGTGTCAACATGCCTTTGATGTTAACGTTTCTTATTATAGTTATCGTTCTTGGTGTCAACATGCCTTTAACGTTAACGTTTCTTATTATAGTTATCGTTCTTGGTGTCAACATGCCTTTGACGTTAACGTTTCTTATTATAGTTATCGTTCTTGGTGTCAACATGCCTTTGACGTTAACGTTTCTTATTATAGTTATCGTTCTTGGTGTCAACATGCCTTTGGCGTTGCGTTCTTATTATAGTTATCGTTCTTGGTGTCAACATGCCTTTGATGTTAACGTTTCTTATTATAGTTATCATTCTTGGTGTCAACATGCCTTTAACGTCAACATTTATCGTTATAGTTATCGTTCTTGGTGTCAACATGCCTTTGACGTTAATGTTTCTTATTATAGTTATCGTTCATGGTGTCAACATGCCTTTAACGTCAACATTTATCGTTACAGTTATTGTTCTTGCTGCCAACATGCCTTTGACGTTAACGTTTCTTATTATAGTTATCGTTCTTGGTGTCAACATGCCTTTGATGTTAACGTTTCTTATTATAGTTATCGTTCTTGGTGTCAACATGCCTTTAACGTCAACATTTATCGTTATAGTTATCGTTCTTGGTGTCAACATGCCTTTGACGTTAATGTTTCTTATTATAGTTATCGTTCATGGTGTCAACATGCCTTTAACGTCAACATTTATCGTTACAGTTATTGTTCTTGCTGCCAACATGCCTTTGACGTTAACGTTTCTTATTATAGTTATCGTTCTTGGTGTCAACATGCCTTTGATGTTAACGTTTCTTATTATAGTTATCGTTCTTGGTGTCAACATGCCTTTAACGTCAACATTTATCGTTACAGTTATCGTTCTTGGTGTCAACATGCCTTTGATGTTAACGTTTCTTATTATAGTTATTGTTCTTGCTGTCAGCATGCCTTTGATGTTAACGTTTCTTATTATAGTTATCGTTCTTGGTGTCAACAGATCTTAAACGTTAATGTTTGTTGTTATAGTTATTGTTCTTGGTGTCAACATGCCTTTAACGTCAACATTTAAGTCGGCTTGATTATAAGGTTCTATCATTTTTGTCAAGGAATTGGATTATTCACATATTTTTATTCCGTGACAACTTATTTACATTATGTGAAGGTTTTTTTAAGTTTTGTACATTTTAGGACTTTTTATTTAGAAAACAAAAATGTTCTATCTACAAAGACAAACTCTAACTTGGTTCTATAAGGTTCTATCTGTGAATCAGCCAATCAGCACTTCGAATGCACGCAAGACGACCAATCAGGATCAACGTTCTTTGTCATGTCGCCGGATTTCTCCGTAACAAGCAGAAAAGATTAAACATTAAATAACAATTACGTGTCTGCATAATCAATAAGTGCAATTCACCTTTTTTCCACAATGTGGCACTGTTTAAAACATAATGATGACGTGATTTTTCACTCATAATTAGCGCATGCATAAAACAAATAATCATCTGCAAAAATTGAACTGGCTTGAATGGCTTTACTGCAGAGCAATTACTGTACATAATGAAATATAAGTGTCACTGTTGTTTGATGGTGGATGTGGTGAATAGCGATCAAAATGTTGTTTTTGAAGATGCTGAAAACGATAGTTTTGAGAATATATTGAGATCGTGAATATGAGGCAAATGCTGAATGTATACTGGGAAAATGCGCTTTGACGATGGCAGTGATGGTAAAATCATCTGCTCAAATCGAACCCTTCTAAGTTTCAAAAGGTAAGGAAGTATGCTTATTTTATGTTTTAAAACAAATTATAAAAAACTATTTGTATTTCTTGAAAATTGTTGCTTCAGTTAATGTTTTGCAAGATAGAACCTTATAATTCCAAGCAGAAAATGACTTTTTAGAATTAGAAGGTTCTATCTGCATTTGACCTGTTCCAAAAATCCCCATTTAAAATTTGAGAGGATTTTGATATTATACATTTAGAATACATTTAGGGTCTCTGTCATTTTCATGTAGGAAAGAGACTTGTTTCCCATATCATTTTTGCTATATGGAATGCAAAAACTTTGAAGCTCAATATCTCAAAACCACTCAGAATGCAGATAGAACCTTATAATTCCAAGGCAACGATTTATCGTTATAGTTATCGTTCTTGGTGTCAACATGCCTTTGACGTTAACGTTTCTTATTATAGTTATCGTTCTTGGTGTCAACATGCCTTTAACGTCAACATTTATCGTTATTGTTCTTGGTGTCAACATGCTTTTGACGTTAACATTTCTTATTATAGTTATCGTTCTTGGTGTCAACATGCCTTTAATGTCAACATTTATCGTTATAGTTATCGTTCTTGGTGTCAACATGCCTTTGACATTAACGTTTCTTATTATAGTTATCGTTCTTGGTGTCAACATGCCTTTAATGTCAACATTTTTCGTTATAGTTATCGTTCTTGGTGTCAACATGCCTTTGACATTAACGTTTCTTATTATAGTTATCGTTCTTGGTGTCAACATGCCTTTAATGTCAACATTTATCGTTACAGTTATTGTTCTTGCTGCCAACATGCCTTTGACGTTAACGTTTCTTATTATAGTTATCGTTCTTGGTGTCAACATGCCTTTGACGTTAACGTTTCTTATTATAGTTATCGTTCTTGGTGTCAACATGCCTTTGATGTTAACGTTTCTTATTATAGTTATCGTTCTTGGTGTCAACATGCCTTTGATGTTAACGTTTCTTATTATAGTTATCGTTCTTGGTGTCAACATGCCTTTAACGTCAACATTTATCGTTATAGTTATCGTTCTTGGTGTCAACATGCCTTTGACGTTAATGTTTCTTATTATAGTTATCGTTCTTGGTGTCAACATGCCTTTAACATCAACATTTATCGTTACAGTTATTGTTTTTGCTGCCAACATGCCTTTGACGTTAACGTTTCTTATTATAGTTATCGTTCTTGGTGTCAACATGCCTTTGATGTTAACGTTTCTTATTATAGTTATCGTTCTTGGTGTCAACATGCCTTTAACGTCAACATTTATCATTACAGTTATTGTTCTTGCTGTCAACATGCCTTTGACGTTAACGTTTCTTATTATAGTTATCGTTCTTGGTGTCAACATGCCTTTAACGTCAACATTTATCGTTACAGTTATCGTTCTTGGTGTCAACATGCCTTTGATGTTAACGTTTCTTATTATAGTTATTGTTCTTGCTGTCAGCATGCCTTTGATGTTAACGTTTCTTATTATAGTTATCGTTCTTGGTGTCAACATGCCTTTAACGTTAACGTTTGTCGTTATAGTTATCAGTCTTGGTGTCAACATGCCTTTGACATTAATGTTTATTGTTATAATTATCGTTCTTGGTGTCAGCAGGCCCTTATCTTTATAGTTATTGTTATAATTATCGTTCTTGATGTTAACTGTGGGCCCTTAAGCTACTATTTATTGAAAGCAGTTAGCAAAAGTCTCTGTGAATTTAATATTCTATTATTATAACTGGCACGTCTCCAAAGTTGTTCGTATTCAGGATAAAAGGGTTCATGTTTAGTTGCTGTCAGTGTGTTGATGTTGTATGTTTCTGTGTATGCAAACGTACAGAAATATACATGCACCCTTTATGTGTGAATACCAGCCTGTTTATGCATAGCAGGAGGTCCTGGTGCTGTATTTACGTATTCATATATTTATATTCATACTCAAACACATATTTACACATAAATATGAAAAATTCACACACACATAGTGTCACTGTATACGATTTCATATGCGGACTGTTTAACACAGATACATGTGATTGTATTTCAGTAGCTGAAACACACACACAGCCTTTCTGCTGGTAACCATGACAATAATTACAGATCGCTGTAGCCGTGTGTTAAGCGATGGCTCGGGGGAGCGAAAGCACTTTGGCCGACCATCTTTCTCTCTCTCTCTTTATTTTTCCTTTTGCTTATACTCGTTCTTATTTAATATGGAGGACGGCCATCCACAGATTGAAGGCTTGTGTTGTCATGGAAACTGTAAGTCATTGTGCCACCAGCCAACTCTTCCCCCCTCCGTGCGCTAGTTGGTTTGTTCCATGCTGCACTGTGTAGCACGGCTGCGGACCGAACCATCGCGAGCGTGGCTCTCTGAGTGGGTGTTTGACCCGAGATCGGGCTCATCTCTGGTGCGAGTGTGTGTTATTCACAATTTTGATAGATCCCGTCATTCCCATCATTCCCTCAAATTATATTTTCCACTTTTCATTAATTTGCTGATGCATATAATGTGAAGCATTCACAGAATGGGACTTGACAGCGTCACGTTGAGAGTAAGTTATCTTTGCGTTTTAAGATGAACTTTCTTAGTCATGAGACTCACTGAATGTAGCAGTACAACCGTTGAAGCGAAGACTAATCACTAATGTCATCTGACAAACAGATTGTTTTACCTGATCATTAAAAATATGGAATTGATCTCTTCCAGCGCGGGGATCGAACTCGGTTCGTTGTGAATGAAGCGCGCCACTCCCGCCGCTCATCCTGACTGACGGTTATAAATCTGGCAGTTGCTTTAGTTTCAAATGTTTTAGGTGACGGTTAAAGACGTTAGAATTTAAACGCTGCGCTGCCGTTATTAGAGGTGTGTTCGCGCGCGCGGGAGCGTAGTAGCAGATCTCTCTTCAGTCTGTCAGACTCTGCATGGGTTTTTTTCTTCTGTCAGTGTGAGATGAAGATGAGGATGAGGAGGGTGATGCGCGCGCGGTCCGCCCACGCAGGATCATTCCTGGCTCGCGTCTAACCGTCGCGCTGAATATCGCGTTTATTTTCGACGATGCGGGAGTAACGGGATGAGGATCGCTCGCAAGTCGGCGAAATGACAAACCCGCCGCGCGCGCGTCAGCCGCATTCACCGCGGAGCGAACGATGAGCGCCGGCGGGAATCTGCGCGTCACCCTGGAAACGGCAGCGGAGACTAGAGCGAGCTCGGGCCGAGCGGAGCGCAGCGACAGCCAGACTGAAGACCGAGGAGCAGCCGCCGCAGGACGCGGAGAGCACCGCGCGCTGATCACGCGTGAGGTATCGATCGCTGTTTATAATGAGCCGGTGATGAAGAAGAGCACCGCACATGTCCGCAGCAAACTCGACTCGCGTGAGGACAGAGTTAGACAGTGATTCTCCCGCCTGACAGAACTGATCTGAGGACAGTGAGAATATGACAGATGCCTGAGGAACGCACTGAACATTTCCATGATAACGTTAGTTACCGGAGCGGAGAGACCGACGGACGGAGAGACGCGCTGAGGCCCGACGCCTGCGCTCTCTCTTCTCCGGTAAGAGCTCGCAAACTAAACCTGAGGTTCACTTCACTGTAAGTTACAGCCTGAGGACTAATTCGATCGAATTTGATCTTTAGGACAGTAAATAATGATGCACTATTTCCTTTCAGGGTTTAAGTGAGTCTGCAGTGATTATAAATAGCTGGCAATACATTGTATGGATCAAAATGATCGATTTTTCTATTATGCCAAAAATCATTAGGATATTAAGTAAAGATCATGTTCCATGAAGATATTTTGTAAATTTCCTTCTTTAAATATATCAAAACTAATTTTTTGATGCATTGCTAAGAACTTCATTTGAACAACTTTAAAGGAGATTTTCTCAATATTTAGGTTTTTTTTGCACCCTCAGATTCCAGATTTTCAAATAGTTGTATCTCAGCCAAATATTGTCCTATCCTAACAAACCATACATCAATGGAAAGATTATTTATTCATCTTTCAGATTTAAAAAAAATGGACCTTTATGACTGGTTTTGTGGTCCAGTGTCACATATAGTTATCGTCCTCATGTACAGTAGTGTGTTATTATTGCAGTGCTCCTGATTAGCTGTAGATTGTTATGTGTCCCACCCTGCTCAGTGCTGCCCCCTACAGACCGACACACACCTAGATAGTGTGTGTTTACAGTAGTGCACTAGAATACTACTTGCTGCTCCTGGCATATGCTGTTTCTGCAGTGTATGCACTGCACACTTGAACTGTCTCATGCATGGATTTGCTGAAATGTGTAGTATGCATACAGTGCACACTGCGAGACATGCTGTATATGCCACAGTGCACTGCACTGCACTTGAACTGGATGTGATATAACGTATTAATTTCTTGCGTGACTTATTAATGGATCAGACTGACTAAAGTTGTGCTTTTCACAAAAATTGGATTTACATGATGTAAAAGTATATCTGGATATATTTCTGTGATTGTAACTGGATGATGTGCACTGAACATAATGCAACAAAATCATGTGACAATAGTCTAGCTGTGCACACTGCGTACTGTTTCACAAGGCATTTTGTAAAAATAGAGTGCAGCATATTGTGTATAGTCAGAAGGAGTTGGTATGCATGCTGTTGCACATATTATTTGATAAAAATTGTACGCAATGCATCATGTATATGCAATGTATCATGCATACTACATATTGTTTCACATACTATTTTATTAAAGTCTGCAGTATATCATGTATATTCACAAATATTTAGATGGTGCGCACACTGCGTACTGTTCCACATACTATTTTTTAAAAGTAGTATGCAGTGTACCATGCCTATTTTGAAGATTTAGATTCTATGCATATTGCATACTGTTTCATATACTATTTTATAAAAATGGTATGCAGTATGTCATGTATATTAAAAAAATATTAAGATGGTACACACAATGTGTATGGTTTCACATAATAATTTATAAAAGTTATACACTGCATATCAAGTATATTTAAAAAGATGTAGATGGGTGCATACTGTTTCACATACTATGTAAAGTATGCAGTATAATGTATATTCTCAAATATTTAGATAGTATGCACACTGCATACTTTTACATATTATTTTACTAAAATTAGAACACAGTATACGTGTATATTCAGAAAGATTTAGAATGCATGCTGTTCTACATTCTCTTTTATTAAAATAGTATGGTTTATATTGTGTATAGTCAGAAAGATTTAGATGGCATGCATACTGCATGCTGTTTTACATACCATTTTATAAAATTAGTATGCAGTGTACCTGCATATTCAGAAAGATTTAAATGCTATGCATATTGCATACTGTTTCTTATACCATTTTATAAAAATGTCACTCAGTATATCATGCATATTCAAAATATTTAGATACACACTGCATACTGTTTCACATACTTTTTTATAAAATAGTACACGGCATATGAAGTATATTTAGAAAGATGTAGATGGTATGCATACTGTCTCACGTACTATTTTACTGAAAACAGTATGCATGTATATTCAGAAAGATTTAGATGGTATGCATACTGCTTTACATAATATTTTATAAAAATAGTAGGCACTGTATATGTATTGAGAAGGTATTTGGTATGCATACTGCATACTTTGCTCATCTTTAATTCCCAGCATAGCTACTGTAGCTTGTGGATCTCTGCCGAAAACAGTTTTCAGTGCGGCCCACACAGAATCTGCACACTTTTTTGACATTTTCTGCCGTGGGTTAAATATGGTGGAATGTGTTAAACGTTTTTATGATTAATGAGAGCGCTGTCATCTCCAACATATATTGAATTAAACTGGATCTTTAAATGCTGTGTGTTTGCTGTGCATGGTTGCTATGCTGTTGCTAGGGTCCGTTTCAGTGATATTGTGGTCTGTTCTGCAGCACACATGATTGAGGAATCACTCACAAGCTCTGATCAGATCTCCAGCACTAGTGATGGTTGACTTCACTGTTTTCTGTATGGCGACAGGCTCCTGTGGGATTGAGCGGTGAGAGCCTCAGAAAGTTGAGAAATGCTAAACTTCATGACAATGAGAGTGAATCCAGAGCTGGTTTGGGTCTGTCGCTGTCGATCTCTGGAGGTTTGCTGATATTGAGTGGATTTCTTCCACTGGAAACACTTTTATTACATTCCAGGGCTGCAATAATGCTCTGATCTCTCACACACACACTTGATGTTCTGCAGGGTGTTCTGGTTTAAATGCTGGTGTGGAGTGACTGCAGCTGGTTGGGTTATTGATTAGGAGTGTTTTACACTGGTGAGGTGAGTACAGTCGTGTCTGGTATCTGATACCTGAGCTGCTGTATCAGTCATGGCCGAAAACAATCAGTGCATTAGTGTGGGTGTGCAATACATCAGTGTTAGACCATATTTATTTATTTGCATAATGCATTCAAGTGAATCCTTATAGTGCAAAAATGTAATGCAAAGGATTCAATTTACTGCAAAGAATATAATGCATTAAACTGAATCCTTATAGGGCACAAATAAAATACAAAAATATGTAATATGTAATGCAAAGAAATAAATTTACTGCAAAGTATATAATGCATTAAATTGAAATTAGTTGCCAAAGACAAATAGTACATTTTTCAGCAGTGACTGCATCAGTAGTAGCCAATATTTGTTTATGTAATCAGTTCAGTCTGATAAAACAGATGACATTAGACTTTTTTTTAACCAATTATTTAAACAATTTTATGCCAGATTTCTGTAATGCAAAAAATAAAATGTATTAAATTTAACTCTTGCAGTGCAAAAATGTCTAATACTTGATGCAAACGTATAATGCAAAGAATTGAATATACTGCAAAGCATATAATGCAATAAATTGAATTCTTATAACAATAAAATATAAGGCAAAAATATAAACCAAAAGAATTTACTGTGATTTATTTGTTGCATTCTTGTAGTGCTAAATATAATGTGTAAATATATAATATATAATGCACATAATTACATGAAGTTCAAGGTATGTAATATATTTAACTGAATTCTTATAGTGCAAAATAATGCATAAATATAAAATATATAATGCAAAAAAAAAAAAAAAAGTCCTTAATGCTGTTGTAGATTGTAAAAGGCTTCTTCAGGCTGTTGAAAACAGCATATGATCAGTCAGCGTATGTACGTATAGAGCAGCATCCGATCATTTCACAGCTGAGCTACACAGACTGTAGTGTGATTGGCAAAAGCACAGTAAAGCCAGATGTGAAGCAGCTAATTATTTTATATTTCGGCCAAGTCTGTCGTGGTGAGTTGATGAAGAGATGAGTGTGATGTGATCTGCCCCAGCAGAGATCCACACAGATGACTGATATATTATTCATATATGATCTTTACTGACTCCAGCTGTCAGCATAAAGTGATAGTTCACAAAAATAAACATTCTGTCCTTACTTCATCTCATAACAACAAAAAACTGCATAACAGTCCATGCAACTCGTCTTCTGAAGATGCTTTGCGTGAAATTTAGTTGATTATTCACTCTCACTGAATCAAATAACAGAAGTCATTTGTTCTCTAGAGTCTCTTCAACGAACACCATGATGCTAAACGTTCATATTTCACATGAGAGCTTTACTCATTGAGTAACCAGTTTCTCTTTAATGTTCATGGGTTCGATCTCCAAGAAAGGCTTGTATAGCATGAATGCAGAGTAAGTCACTTTAGACAAAAGCGTCTGACAGATGCATCAGTATAAATGTTTCTCATGCAATGACTTCGGAAAACTTGAAATATAGTACAAATTCAAACCTTTATGTTTAATGTTTTATAAATTATAAATGCATTATATCTTTTAAATAGTAATAGTTAATATGTATAATAACAGTAAATATAATAAAAGTACTATAATATTTGCTGATTACTTGTTATATATGACATTGGTTGCTTATCATGTGTTTTAATGAATTAGACTTTCATAAGCTGCAGCATTGAATAGATAAGTGCTATAATGTGTTATAATAACTGGTTACAGTTATTCTTACAATGCATTATAAGCTGCATTACAAGGTATAGGCTAATTAATGTATTAAGAATACTTCAATAGTGCATTTACTGGCTTCAAGTAAAGTGTTGCCAGAGTATTTTAATAATTCTAGATAACTTATCTGAATTGTTTAAATGTGTAGAATCCACATAAGCTTGTTTTTCATCAACCGGTCAAAATTTACAGCAGGGCATGCAAATTCGGTCTGTTTTTGTTCAGACAGAAACTGCACACAGACTGAGTGTAATTATAAGTCTGTGTAAATCCACTCACTGACAGCAGGTGGCGCTAATAGAGCAGCAGAATTACAGCTGTTTCCCATAAACTCTGTGGACAAAGCAGTATTGCGATTAAGAACACTTCCTTTAGGTATTACATGGAGCGAAGGTCAAAACAAAATACCATCAAATCGTTTCTGAGGACAGTCAGAACTCTCAGAGTAATTAATTCTTTAATATATTCATTTGTATAATTCCCTCAGCACTCGTTTAAAACCTCCCAGCTTTTCCGCCCTATTTTCACTCAAAACGAAACATCTCTGCTGCTGTGCGCACGTGAGATTTACTTAAAACTTTGTGCTTTATGCTAGATAGTATTTATTTATCGCGAGTTGTTCAAATCCTGGTAATCGAATACAGTTTTAATGATAATTCAAATATGAAACTGTAATACTAACCGTGGGGAATTTTATCATGATTTATTGTCAAACCGGTAATCGTTACATCCCTAATTGTTAGCATATGTAGGAGCGGGTGATATACTGGTAGACAGGACTAACTGGTAGAAATTGGTCAACCGGTAGAGATTTTGGACTATCGTCTTAATTGCGGTTATGCGCTCGCGTCAAGTTGCGGTGCGCCGTGGTCACAATATTTTATCGGTTGCACACATTTTTTAATCATTGCAGTTTAAAAACAGTGATTTTAAGCCGCTGAAATCTAAACAACAGCGTTATATACTCGTGCAGTTTGTGAGCCGCGCACATTGAATATTGACAGCGTGAGTATTTTGGTTACTTTATTGGCCTTGAATGATTAAAAACACATATTTAAAAGTATGAAAATGCCCGTCTTTGCTAGGGGTGTGCACAAATAGTCAAACATTTGAATACTCGATCTGTAATTATTATTTGAAAAATAAAAACACTATTTGAATTAAAGCTGTGTATCGATTCAGATGTCCCGATTCGATTCGATTTTGATTCGCAAAGCTCTCGATTCGATTCTATTCTCGATTTTTTGATTACATTCAGTGAATATAGTTTTAATAAAAAAGCTATCGATATTTCTAAAAACTGAACAGTAAGCATCAGTTTACAAATGATGAATTAATAAAAAGAATTTAAGAACCACAGGCCTGTATTTTAAAACCTATTCTTTTTTTGTATAAGGTCCTTTCTTAAACAATAATAGGGCCCTATAAAATATTCTTCTTAATTTTTCTGGTAATCAGGTGAAGGCATAAAAAATTAATTTAATTTATTCTAATCAAATGAAAATTAAATCCTTTATTTTTTGGCAAACAAAGTGCTGCACAACAGAGGTTTACTGTTAAAATTAAAAAGAAAACAAATGGGATTATTCCTTGAAAAATAAAGATTTATTAATATTTATTAGTAGCAGTAGTATTGAGTAGTAATATATTCTGACACAGTTTCTTAACGTTAAACTAAACTTTTATTTTGACGGGTTGCCGTGAGGAACTTGCAGCTGCTGTGTAAGTGTTATGACGGTAGTTTTCTCAAATTAAACGGTAAAATGCTAATGAAGTGACTCTCACAGCAGCTGGGGATGATATTCGTGTGTTAATATCATCATATAGTGAGACGGGAGAGGCTGAAAACGCCGCGAGCGTCGTCCGTGCTTTAGTAAGTGTGTAGTAAACAAACAGTGCGTCGCATCATTGCGGAAATCATGGCGCCTTATGCTTGATATCAAATGCTTCCACAGATTTATAGTATTACTGTAGCATTTCACCTGAGCATTACGAATCACGCGTTTGGCTTTGTTCTTGATTCTCATCAACAGTATCTCCGCCATGATAAGCACTGAATGAATGACGGGATTTCTGTTGTAACATTGCGCAAGCTAAATAAGGGTGACATCTAGTGGAGAAGACTAATGATAAGATTCACATTCATCAGATCTTGTTTTAAATGTGTGCTGAAATAAATACAGGAAAAATTCGATTCGCGGCTTTTGAGAATCGACATCGAATCGACGTCTTTAAAAAAAACAATTAATCGAAAAATAATTTTTTTTGCCCAGCCCTACTTTGAATTTTACTACATGTCGCTTTGCTGGTCGTAAATGCAGGGAATCCATGATAAATCTTATGCACGCAAAATAAAAGTCAGTTATAAGTAAATGCACTGTGTGGCTCTGAGGAGCGTGTCAACAAGCTGATTGTATTTCATCACAGAATGCAGGGCTTAAAGATCTCCGGCATGCAGCATTTGGCTGCGGAAAAAAATAATCCTACATTTAAATTTTTTTTGTTGATATAACTTTCAGTCCATGAGTTCCCCTACCAATGGTATGAGAGGAGCACAGCCTTCACTCTCAACCAAACTAACATTACTTCTAACATTACTAGCCAATCAGAATGTGTTGCTCTTATAAACACGAGATGTGCATAACATAGTATCCAGTAGCAGAGTCGCAGCCCTGATGAATGGAGAAGAGCGACAAAGAGCTGCGAGGCGCAACAGTCAAAGATGTCCATCTTGCGCATATTTACATGGAAAAACTAATTAAAAAGCAGCGGAGCTTTGTAAACAGCTCAGAGTAATCATGTCTCTATAAGAACGATATGATTGGCAGAACAAATTTACCGGGATTTTTGAAAAGGTGCTGTTCACACATGATCTCTTAATGGCAACTTACCAGTAATTCACCAGTAAATAACTTTACCATAGTATCCTTTCAAATGTTAAAGTTGCCACAGTCATTGCATGCCCCATCCCCAACTCGATCCGATCCGTGGCTCAAAAACCGTAATATGATCTGAACCGTGAGATTTATGATCTGTTGAACCACTGAATCTTACAAAACGGAGTTACTTTTGATCAAATGATTTTTTTTTGTTTAGCCTACACACATTTTCAACCAAAAGAAAACCTTGAGATTTAACATAACTTTGTTGTAGAGCATTGTTGTGTATAATGCCTAATCATAAGCTTTTTCAGAAATCGTGACAAAAACATGATTATTAAAAATAATGTCTTTCTCATTAAACCTCATTTAAATAAACAAATATTCGAATATTCATTAGTCTTTGCAAGTATCCTTGTAAACACAGTCATTTAGGTCTTAAGTGAAAGTAAACAGCTGAGAAAGAAAACGAAAGCGAAAATTTAATTTACACAGTGAAACCATTTTATAAAACTAATTATATGTTTAATATATATATTTATTTCATTTTTAGTTTTAGTTATTGCCATTTTCCTTCACCCTATCTTGGTTAGTTGCCAATGCAGTGTATTTCTAATTTATGTCTATTTGAAGTTTTTATCCAATATTTATATTTTATTTTAACTTTATTTTTTTAATTATCATATGTTATGTTTTAATAGTTTTAGTTGTTTTAGTTTATTACTGTTTTTAGTTCATTTGCTTCAGCTTAAACCTTTGCCAGTTAGTAGCCAATACAACATTTCTAATGTACATTTATATTTTTTCATCTAATATTAATATTTAGTTTCACCTTTATTTCAGTTAAAACAAATGGTTTTAAAAGATTTAGTTCAGTTTTAGTTTATTTCCATTTTCCAGTTTATTTCCAGTACATTTTAGTAGCTAATGCAACATTTTTAGTTTTGCCACATTTACTTTTTTTAATATTAATACTTTATTTCAGCTTTATTTCAGTTAAAACAATTGTTTTCAGTTGTTTTAGTCAACAGTAATAGCCCTGCGTGAGAACAGGAGATCATGCGGGTGAGTAAATAATGAGTGTTAATGAAGCTTGTTGTTTGTGAACTGAAGCACATGTATATGATGATGATGGACAGAGGTTCATGTTCTCTGTGTTTTCTCTCCGGTGAGATGCTGCTGCTCAAACGCGCCCACACAGAGACCCTTCCTCAAGCGTGTGTGTGTGTGTGTGTGTGTGTGTATCAGCGATCCTCTCAGCGATTCCCACCCACACACACACACACACACACACTTCAGCCTGACATTGCATTAACATCCAGAATGGCGTTCGGCGTGCGTGGGTGTGTTTGTGTGTGTGTTTCGTGCGCGACCCGATCGCACCCGGGCGAATTGAAAGCGTAATTTAGAATCCGAGCGGCTCGGCGGTTTTATGACTAATTAA
>JAFVLL020011950.1:0-20500 GCA_021397915.2 Tor tambroides
ATTTGATTTGTACTTATCTGTATTTTTACGTTCTACTGTTAGTGTTTAGTGTTATCTGTATGCACCAAGGGTCTGAGAGTAACGCAATTTCAATTCTCTTAAAATTAACATCTTGTGAAGTGAAAAGCTGTGTGTTTGTTAAAAAAAAAAGAAGAAAAAAGTAAGATAAAGACATTTTTAACTTCCTCACTGTGTAAAGTTAAAACGCCTTAATGATGATGTAATTGTTTCTTTCAAACATGCAGCATTTCCCTTCACAAGATGTTAACTGATGGACTGGAGTGCTGTGGATTACTTGTGGATTATTGTGATATTTTTATCAGCTGTTTGGACTCTCATTCTGACAGCACCCATTCACTGCAGAGAATCCATTGGTGAGCAAGTGATTTAATGCTACATTTCTCCAAATCTGATCTGATTCTAAAAACAAACATATTGACATATTGAATGGCCTAAAGGTGAAAGCAAATTTTCATTTTGGGTGAAATATTCCTTGAATTATGGAAAAGGGAAAGGGGAAAAGGGAAGTGGTGTGTGGCCAAGTATGGTGACCCATACTCAGAATTTGTCCTCTGCATTTAAGCCATCTAAGTGCATGCACACAGTAGTGAACACCCAGAGCAGTGGGCAGCCAATGCTGTGGTGCCCGGGGAGTAGTTGGGGGTTCGGTGTCTTGCTCAAGGGTCTTACCTCAGTCGTGGTATTGAGGTTAGAGAGAGTGCTGGTTATTCACTCCCCCCACCTACAATCCCTGCCGGACCTAAGACTCGAACCCATGACCTTCGGGTTACAAGTCCAACTCTCTATCCATTAGGCCACGACTGCCCCACTGTGCAATAAGACCAATGTGTATTAATCACATTATGGAAGTAAAGCAGGTTGTGTGCCTACAAATGAAGAAAAGAATGATCTAGTCGTCTTCATGCTGCTCTGAAGTGATTAGATGATTAGATAAGCTGATTATTATTACACAGACTTACAGTAAGGATGGCATAATCCCTGAGGGTGTTGAACACAAAGTAGATGATTAGCTCTTACACTGATTATCTGCTCAGATTACAACAGGTCATGTTCAAATTCAATTCCAATTTCTGTGTAGTTTGATCAAGAGATGACACAAAAGAGTTGAATATCTCATATTCATTATTACCTTGCATAATTCACGAAGTGCTAAATCCCTAGTCCAAAAATAGGCCTGCTGAGGCACTCTTTTCTATTTCTGAGTCCCTCAGTCAATGTCATTGTCTCTGTCTGTGATGTATTAAGAGGCCAGGGAGGTCAGAGGTCAGAGAATGACATGAACTCAGTCCTGTGTGAGAAAAAAAAGGGCTGGGTGAGATATTAAATATTCAGCATACTGTATATTTGAAATGTTTCTGTCTAGCTAAAACTAAAAAGCATAAAACAAATAAACAACAAACTATCAGGTGGTTTTTAATGCAAAAGTAACATACAAGTAATATGTTACTTTTTTAAGTTAAGCAATTATTTAATAAAGTGGCACACTACTTTTAAAAGTCACTTTTTAAAAGTGTTTCCCCAAAAAACATCATTGCCATGTACTTCAGTGTGACAGAAAGAAAGTATTTATCAATTTAAAATAACATAGAAAGTCTTGCTTCCATGTTTCAACATGTATAATTTAGTTAAAAAATAAAAAAAAGTACTACTACAAGCCAATATACTGTATATTTCCAAAATAAAAGTTTGGACACACTTAACAGAATTATGTTTCTCATAATCTCAAAAATATATATGTATATATAAAAAAGTTAATTAGTTTTGTAGAAAACTACAAAACATTTATTTTCAAGTGTTCATGTGAACTTCAATTCTGATCACTACATAATTTCCATATTGTGTTATTTCATAGTTTTGTTGGCTATTAATCTAAAATGTGAAAAATAGTAATAATAAATGTACAAACTTTGACCTATAGTATATATATATATATATATATATATATATATATATATGTGTGTGTGTGTGTGTGTGTGTGTGTGCAAGGCTCTTTCCATTAATTAATCTCCAAAAATGGTCATGTGCCACATAATAGATGTGACTCTGTCAGTCAGCTTTGCTTGTACTCACAGAGCAGATCTTACATCATGACGCTGCTCTCTCTAATTGAAGTGGGACAGCGGGACAGAGGGAAAGTCTCTGGGTTAATTGGATCGCAGCTCAGGCACGACAAGATTTACTTTGCCATGTAGGACTGTATTATATCCAGGTCTACGTGACTCAAGTGTTGCTGACAAAACATTCAGCATAATCTGACAGGTGTTTTGTTAAAAGCAGATGGATTTGGTGGGGTTATAATGGCCCTGAAGTGACGTGGTAAATCAGATCAGACAATATGTCAGTATGTTCAGCGCAAAGCACTGAAGCAAGAAAGGCAGTCTGAACGTCACCTAATGACCCTTGTTAAAAAAAAAAATACAGAAAAAGGTTATGTTAAAATTATATATATTTTTATAGGCTTATGAGGCTTATGATATGAAATTAGCATTGCACAATGATTTCAGTAGTCCATAAATGAATAAAAAAAAACAAGTTCATAAAATGTACTTATTGTTAATATAAAGATTTTAGGTTAAAATGGACATAAAAAGTGTATACGTGATAGTTTTTCATTTTATCATTCAACAACTTTGTGTGTGTGTGTGTTTATATATATATATATGAAATGTACTACTACTAATAATTATATGATTTCCAATAATATATTAACCCTCTAATAAAATATAATAATTACAATGTTTAAATGAATTATCTGCTGCCATTTAAACTGTGACTCACTGTTGTTGGTAACCTCACCTGTCCATATCAGAGTTAATGCTATATTGACTACAAATACAAGTGGGTCAGGTATATTTGTAAGACTTATCGTAGATTCTGAGAAACACATGCTAAATAGGTCAAGCTGGAACTCATCTATAACAGCTTTAACAATTACACAGTGATCCTGAATTCTGGCAGGAGAGATGAGTCATAGGAGACGCGCACAAGAGGTGTTAGACAGCCTTCAAAAACATTTATAGGAAAAACTCAGCAAACCAGAACTGTAGCATCTCAGGCAGGGAGGATTTCACTTTGAATATGCAACCAAATGCACAAAATCTGTCAAAAACTGTCTAGCTAACATTAATTTCCTATGTTTTCCTTCTGATTTTGTTCATGTTGCAAAATGTGATCCAGACATGGTGATAAATTGTTGTGCTTTCAGTTTAAGAGCTATAAAATATCAGACAACAGTAAAAGTTCAGTTACACACCTCTCCTTTTCTAAAGACTAATAGATTCTGTCTCTGAATATTCCATACATATCATGATTCTAATTTACATCTCTTCCTCATTCAGCACTGAGCTTCATGGTACTGAATGTCTTCTGTGCAAAAGGGACTGACGGACTGTATATGTGCATCATTCACTCACCTTTGCATGTGAAGCACTTGATGTGGAAGTGTTTGGCCTGCACTCGTAACACATCTCCCTTGCACACCTCCCCACATTTAGCACAGCGTATCAAAGGCTTCTCCGTCTGGTGGTGAGCTTCCTGTGTATGGGCCACTGTATAGAAAGAAAACAAGTTTTGTCATTGTCCGTACTAGTACTTACAGAGCAACAGCGCAAGTATGTGTGGAATATGAGATGCTTGTGCATGTAAAATACAGTATTCCATTTAGTAGCACAGTCCATTTTGGTGTGTATTACAAAATTGAGCAAAATCGAAAGTACACTACTGTTCAAAAGTTTAAAGTCAGAATGTTTTTTTCTTTTTTTTCTTCCGGGAAAGGATGCATTAAAATGATGAAAAGTGGCAGTAAAGACATTTACAATGTTTTAAAAATATACAAAAACTATATTTCAACTAAATGTTGTACTTTCTGAACTTTCTATTCATCAATGAATCCTGAAAAAAATGTCAAGATTTTCACAAAAAGCAGCATGCCTGTTTTCAACACTGATAATATTTAGAAATATTTCTTGAGCAGTAAATCAGTATTTTAGAATGATTTCTGAAGAATCATTTGACACTGAAAACTGGAGTAATGATGCTGAAAATTAGCTTTGCATCACAGGAATAAATTACATTTAAAAATATATTTAAATAGAAAACAGTTTGTAGCATCTGCTTAAGCTCATTGATGGTTGATTACATTTGGTCTTAAGAGACCCCTTTTAGCCTTTGACTTTTTGCATATAAATTACTAACCTGGCCTCACTATTTACATTTATATAGACGCTAAATTACCGATGGTTTCTCCCCACTATCAAAAAGATGCTACACAGATCACCTCTCTGGTCTCCCCATCAAACTTCAAACGCATTCCGAAGAGGAGTGAACGACCCCCTCCCGGGCCAGGCACCAACGGCCTGACTAGACCAGTGGTCTTCACAAAATACAAATACACATCACACACACACACATAGACATTTTCTTTATTTAGGCCATAGTTAAGCCATTATAAATGTATCTGGTATATTCATGTGTTTTAGGTATATTCCCCTATTATATTAACCTAGTTATAAACCTTTACCTGTATTAGTTAGACTTTAAACACCTATATTCAAGTGTTTGAGTGTATTTCTGCTTTAACGTCTTCTAGGAGTAACTTTCTTGGTATCAAAATGATCTTCTTTTTATTCCTTGAACAATGTTGTATACTATGTAATCATGAAATGCATCATACAATTTTTACTATGTTTTGGAGTAAAACTGCACAGAATTTCCAGATCAGCAATAAAATGCAAATGGGCCATAAACGGAGACAAAGAAAGTTTCTCCCGCTCAAAATTCATGCCTCTGATTGGCCACTCCACCCAAAAAGTGGGTGCGGCTATGAACTATCAAAAGTTCTGAACTCAGACTAATCGTGGCTCAAAACCCTTCTCCTTGAGACAGACACGCTCCAAATCGCTCCTCTTGAGTTTTAACCTTCCGGCAGTTTTGACCAAGTAACTTTGTGGACTAGCTGTGGACTTTCCTACCTTCAGAAGAACCAGAGGAAAATCTTCAGATTACTCCTAAAGAAATCATCAAGAACCTTTTGTCTACCGCAAAACCAATGCAAGTAATCGTTTACAAACATTTAGATGCGTGTTTAAGTTTGAACCCCTTTTAAGGTGAATTTGCTTCTTTGACGATTCTCATTCGGTTGTGGTTGAATACTGTGAAATACTGCCATTCTTTTGCTCTTCTCTCTCTCTCTCTTCCTTACTTTCTTTCATTCTGTGTGTATATATATATATATATATATATATTTTGCCTAGTTTAGTTGTATGTTAGCTATAGTTTCATTTATTAAATCGCTTATATTCACAATTGATTGTCTCTGTGTTCTGCTCACGATTCGAAGTCACTGAATGTTGCTCTTTGCTACATGCTAAACTACTGCTAGTACTGTGTAAGTAGGAAAGCTATTCTTCCTTGGCCAGGTAAATAATCTTTCCTAGAATTGATAAATAATTATATTGTCTGCTCGGTGGACGGACAGATCAAATAATTGTAATATCGAATCTGCTACAGTTAATTCTAAAATCTAATCTAAATATTTATTATTAATTATAACCAGTTATAATTAATGATAAATATTCCCCTTTTGAGCTAATTTGCTACAAGTTCTTTGAAATTGCAATAATATATCACAATATTACTGTTTTTACTGTATTTTTGATCAAATAAATGCAGCCTTGGTGAGCAAGAGAAACATTTCAAAAACTTTAAAAAACTTCTGAACAGTAGTGTACGTCTAAAAAAAACAAGTATCACTGCACCTTAAATTCATAATGGCTATAAACAGGATATTCATCAATAAATCAAATTGCAAACAGTGCTGAAAACATAAAGTCAGAAGACTATATGAATGCATGTCTCTGCCTCCATTAAAATCCACACAGCAGATCCTGTACCTTCAAATATGCCTTTTAAAAATATCTCCACATCACCTCAGATGTCCACAAAACCTGATTATCAATTCTGCATTGAGACGTACTGCACGATTCCTCAGTCCCCTGGAGAAAGAGTTTAGCACAGACTGAAACACACAAAGCTTTTACTATTATTGATCTGCATTTGTTTTCCATTTATTTTGCATTAGTTTTGAGCATCACTTTATCCAAAACATCCTCTACTACTGCGATCCTCTATTTGTCAAGGTTCTTCATCGGCATTGATGATTTCATGAAGAACCTTTAACATCCATGGAATCTTTCCATTCATGTTATTTATAGTGAAAAAAGGTTCTTGAGATTATTAAAATGCTCTTAACACTAAGAAACAAGTGGTCAACTGTTCACTGAAAGGTTATTTGGGGAACCCAAAATGGTTATTCTATGGTATTACTGTGAAAACCCCTGTTTGGAGGCTTTATTTTTAAGTGTACTCCATTCTAACCCATCATTCCCTCTCTCAGCTGTGTCTACACTAATCCAGGAGAAGCGACTGATTCTGTCCCGGAGTGTTGAGCATCAAACACAGACAGTCCCTGCGCTACTGAATCACCATCACAGGGAAGGGCTGGATGTGTGTGCATGTGTGTTGGATTGTACGAGTCTCGTGGGAGATTGATTTCGGAGACGCAGACTTTTTTCATACATATTTATGAGGCGACTCTCTTCCCCTGCCCCCTTTCCACACCCTCTCCACCCTCCTGTCCCAGGCCAAACAAAGCACTGGAAAGTGGGATCACAGCCGTATCTCTCACTGCCAGAGCTAAAGCACCATTATCCTCAAAACATATTCAGTATTCATGAAAATATCAATGAAATTGCATTTAAAAACATTAAAAAGGGGAACAAGTACAGTGAGATAAAATGTAAATGAACCAGTCTCAAAAGTTTCCTTGCTTTTACATGATTACAACAAGATTTGAGTGGTGCTTACTTATGCGAAATTCACTGACATGATGCTATGGTGTTGTGGATGGTTGCTAGGGCATTTCTAAGAGGTTGCTAGGGTGTTCTGAGTTGTTTCTTATTTGCCCAAGGCAAAAAAAAACAAACAAAAAAAAATGGAATTAAACATGAAATTTAGAAGTATAAAAACTGAAATAGTATTTTCTTATATAAATATATTTTTTATTAACATCGAATAATGTAAAATTACATGAAAAGTTATTATTATAAAATAATTATTATTATTATCAGTGTTAATTTTTAGGGAAACAAGTACAATTTTTCAGGTTTCTTTGATGAATAGAAAGTTCAAAAGAACACCATTTATTTGAACTAGATTTTTTTTTTGCAACATTATAAATGTCTTTACTGTCACTTTTGATCAGTTTAATGCATTCTTGTGAATAAAAAGTATTAATCTCTTAAAAAGACTTACAATTCTACTAGAAAAAAAAAAGTTTAATGGTAGTTTCCTTATGCTATAAGGTGAAAAACTGTAGTTGTACTGTTAAATGTACAATTTTTGGAAGTGAAAAAGAAAAGTCATCTTACAATTTACAGATATACAGATATTTTGGTCTTTAGATATAACCCAGGTCCTTATGGAAGCCTGTTATAAATAAATTAAAAAAGGTAATTGTGACTTTATATCTCACAATTGCCAGCTAATTTCTCTCATACTGTATAACAGTTCTCACAGTCCGATTAAATGACTCACTAACGTAAAAAAAAAAAAAACTGCGCTGATGGGTCTCACATGTTCAGTGGTAATAATGTAGGAGAGTAGATGACAGCTACTGTACTTCAAGTACTTCATCCAAACTCCTGGTGAAGCTTAATAGAACACTTCCTCCACACGAGCAGGCATTTATGCTGATTAAGCTCTGAAGTGGCACAAGATTAAGTGTGCTGGTCAGAAGCTTTAACCTCCGGCTCTGAGAGCACAGCATTACTGATATTACATCAGCATCACAGACACTACAGCCCGACTGACTCGCTCTACTGACTTCAGACTGCTGCCTTCACTGGGGTGAAACGAGATTAGTGTATGATAGGGAATGCAGTTCATTTCAAAAAAGTTTTGCACTGCCACATTGCTAAGCTATCAATACTTTCAACATTTGTCTGGATTCATCTATCATTTTGGATTTATTTGTTTCCCTGAGCTCAGTACAGTGCATTATAGGATTGGCTTCTCATGAAGGATGCATGCAATTCCATCTTAGAATTTGGACAAAAATGACATTAACATTAAATATACCATGTTTTTGGGCCTTAAATTCCAAAGTACACTACCATTCAAACATTTTTGGTAGGATTTTTTAATGTTTTTGAAAGAATTCTCTTACGCTCACTAAGACTGTATATTTATTTGATCAAAATACTATAAAAACAGCAATACTGTGAATTGTGTTTTAATGTATTTTAAAATGTAATTTAATCCAATGATGCAAAGCTGAATTTTCAGCATCATTACTCCAGTCTTCAGTGCCACATGATCCTTCAGAAATCATTCTAATTTGCTGATTTGATGCTCAGAAACATATCTTAGTATATCAATGTTGAAAACAGTCGTGCTGCTTAATTTTCTTTGTGAAAACAAGTGACAATTTTATTTCAGGAATATCTGTTGAATAGAAAGAACAGAATTTATTTGAAATACAAATCTTTTGTAATATTATAAATGTTTTACCCGTAATTTTTAAAAAATGTAATGCATTGTTCGAGAAAAAAAAAAAAAAAAAGCAGATAACTGCTTATTATAATTATGCTTATTATAATTACTGTTGATTATATAAGTGTGGAGATGTTTTGTTTGTTGTGTATCAAAGAAACTAACCAAATGAAATGCCACCATGGGCACCAAGTGAACAAAATAAAAGAATTCTAAAGAAATATAGTATTATAAATAAAATATTACTTTTACATGGCGATTTTATATGGCAATTTTAGCTCAATGTTTGCTTGTCACTTTATGTATAAAAATAAAAATCTTTAAGCATAAGCACTTGACACTTTTTTGTACTCAAGACATTTTTATGCCAGCAACCCAATACTGTAGTATATTATTACATATTATCAAATTACCTTTGATTTTAATAAGTTAAAAGGAAAGAGCTAAATATATTCTCAAGCAAATCAATAACAAAAGTCTATTAGGATATAAATCAATATATATGTGCACATTTTTAATTCAAGTATACCTACACTTGCAGTCTGCAGTATTGAAAAGAAGACTGTAATAAATATCCAATTTATAGTCATTAGTCAGTGCTGGAAATGAACCTAAACACTGCGTCTCTGCAGATGAACTGCAGCATGGATGAGACATCTTTAAAGAGACACCCTAAAACCGAAAGAGGCCACTGCAGGCGAGACACAACAATGGCCTCTACCTTCCTGTGAGCGTTGCTATGGCGATGGCTGCGGGTTACGCGTGTCTACCTCACGCTTCTGCGTCCCATTTAAAACTGCAACACAACGGCGAAGGCAGGAGATGTGCCGCAAACTCAGATTAAACAATCCCACAACAAACTGACCAACAGCTCTGATCCAGTAACCTGCAGACCTGACAGGTACGACTGCAGCACACAGCGACTCCTTCTCTTATATAAGAGTTCCTGTGATTCAGATAGCCCATGGTGCAACCTGGACATAAACTAAGAATATCAACCTGTGTTGAACCAACACAGCATCAGAATCACCTTAAATAAGAGGTGGGATCAGTCCAGCATCTCTGCAGCTAAGACGAACAACATGTGATTCTCAAGATTCATTTCTGATAAACCTCTTCAAAGGTACGAAAGTGACTATTTACTCTTAAAAATGTGCATCGTGACTACACTCTGATATATAGATGGTCAGTAACTCTCACCAAAACACACCACACACACACACTCAATTACCTTTCTTCTTGACCATGACCATCAGTGATAAGTGCAGATGAATCGATAATCAGCAGTGGTAGAGTCGTATCCTGTGAGATGAGAAATGCAGCATCCAAATAGCTGAGCAAAAAATCTAATACGGATGAATAAAAGAGGAAAACGTGAATGACAGAAAGCTAAACGTGTCCTATAACAACAGAGGCAGGCGGGCGCGTGCCTGCTCCCCTGTACCCTTCTGTCTCCTCCTCCCGACGCCTCCACCCTCGCTCCGTCTGTCCCATCCCCCTTTCTGTCTCATTAATCCGAGGACTCGCCCATCTTCCTCTGCAGTCTAGAAGTTACCGGCTCTGCCAAGAACAAGCTGCCAATTTGGCTTGATTAAAGTAAAAACAAGCATTAAAACGATCAAGTGATTCAGGGTTAAAAAAAGGGGGAGGGGGCTACATATATGTGACCCTGGACCACAAAACCAGTCTTAAGTCGCTGGGGTATATTTGTAGCAATAGCCAAATATACATAGTGTGGGTCAAAATTATCGATTTTTCTTTTATGCCAAAAATCATTAGGATATTAAGTAAAGATCATGTTCCATGAAGATATTTTGTAAATTTCTTACCGTAAAAATATATCAAAACTTCATTTTTGATTAGTAATATGCCTTGCTAAGAACTTCATTTGGACAACTTTAAAGGTGATTTTCTCAATATTTTGATATTTTTGCACCCTCAGATTCCAGATTTTCAAATAGTTGTATCTCGGCCAAATATTGTCCTATCCTAACAAACAATACATCAATGGATTGTGTATCAAGATTATGTATCAATCTCTATTTCGAAAAATTTACACTTAAGACTGGTTTTGTGGTCCAGGGTCACATATCTGTTTTTTTTATTTTTATATATTAATTAGCTGACAAATGGGTAAAACCTAGTGTTCTGAGGGATAGTAGTACAGATTGGTAAAGATTTAAAAGAGTCATCTAATGATTCTTTCTAATGATTCTTGTCCTAAATATGAATGACAAGCATTTTTGGTAGATAAAGTATTGTTACAATGAATGACATTTTTTTTCTGTAAATTGTGGTAAAAAAATTTTTATGGAAATCATATAGTTTTGCTCAGAAAAAAATAACCAGGATATATGCTAATATACAGACTAATAAATAAATAAATACATTTCAAGCTGTATTAAACTTTTATCGGTTTCATGCTTGTAAACTCCCTTTTTGTCTTTGACCCACCCACACACACACATGCATGTATGCACACGTGCACACACACATATAAAATAAAAAAATATAATCAAAAACTAAATTAAAATCACTCTCTTCACTTTTAAATGTTCATTTTGAAATGTTACATGCAATTTTTTCTAAAATACTACACACCAAATGTCATAACCTGACTGATATTTTAGATAAAACAGAAAAGAATAAACCACAAAAACAGCTATGAAAAGCAAATCCAATAAAATAAACATCTAAAACACAGAACAGGCCTAAAATATATAAATGGCAATAAATAAACAAATAATTATTGGAAAATTGAATGAAAAATATTAAAATACAAGTATTCTTCACTACAAAATTCATGTGCTGAACACATGTTAGTAAGACTAACTAAACTGCCAAGTCAGCGACTCTGCTGACCTGACGTATCCTTACAGATCTCACAGGCTTGTCTGGATCAAGAGAGCAGACATGACATGATCTGGTTTTAATCCACCATATCCCTGTGCTTATGCTGTGACGATCCTATTAGCCAAATCACAGTACAACAGCTGTCTGCGTGACACTCAGTCTCAAAGAACTACATCAGCAGAAAGGACTCACGATGAAACAAATCATTCTGCAAGCAACTTATTATAGTAAAAGTTTCACTAGTCACTGTTTTTAGAGGGTTCTTAAAAGCATGAAATTGACTTTTTCTGCCGTTTTGAGCGGCACAGCATAGGAACAACTCTCACAACTGCGACTGCAAACAACTGAATCGGTATTGATTCACGAGCAGCTATACTGAAAATACAGAAATGTCTGTAGACTCTGGGATCAGAATTTCTGTCTGTTAAAATTAGTACAATCATTTCACAAGCATATGCCAAAAGCAAAGCAGAATGCACATTTCTGATTGTGAATATCTGGTTAACTTGCTAGTAAGTGCCAAAAAACAAAAAGTCAAAGATTTGACATCACTAACCTGGAAAACTTTAGGAAATCCAATCATTATTTCTTCTTCAAAAGTGCTTATTCAACACTGTAAACACAGCTTATCTTCCAGTTTACTAGTGCATCCCCAAAAGCAATCAGAATGAATCTGGAGATTTCAGACAGATTTTTCTGTGCAATACGCATCAGGCGATCAGTGAATGGGCGATCTGTTGGTGTGCCATCTAAGGTTGAGTCTGGATCAGAGGGAACTTGAGGATCATCAGCCCTGAAAAGGCAGCTTGACCTCAGAACACTTTCTTCACATGACTGGAAGCATCAATGGACGCCTTTCCATAAATAAAAATGTACTTTACCTCATCATAGCCGACACATTTTTTCTCATGCAAAAATTTGGAAACATTTGTTTTGGTAGACTAACAAGACAAAATGCAGTTCAATTTAGATCTTAAAATTGTTTTACATGCGTCAGACTCACAGTAATTTGTTCAAATGACTATGCAAAAGCACTGCACTATTAAATAATTATGACTCATTGTTATTTACATAAGAGCATTTCCATTGATTTGTCATCCCATTAACTTTCCCAATAACACCGCTGCAAGACTCCACACTTACTGTGCCTCTCTGCCCTTCTCAGATGACCCTGTAAAAGCTCTTAGTTCTCCACTGTATGTCAGGAAGTAAACTCTTCTCACTGGGCCAAGCAGATCTATACAGTAGATTCTGGAATGCAAGGCTGAGGAAAATGCAATTTGAAAATAAATCGACAAATATGTAGTTACAGGCCTTTTGCACAGGATGAGTTCCAGCTAGATGGAGTGAGACGCAATGAAAGAAAAGTCACAATAGATGCTTTTCATACTACTTTTAACTTGACACATCTTAAAAATGTAAAAAAAGAAATGTAGATTTAACTGAGCACCTGTTGTTTCATTGTCACCATTATCTACAAGAGACACAATGACAATGGGAACAGACAGTTCAGAAGTTTGGGGTTATAAGTTTTTTAAAAGAAGTCTCTTATGCTTTTCAAGGCTGCATTTATTTGATCAAAACACAGTAAAATTTATATATTTTTTAATTACCATATAAAATAACATTTTTCTGTTTGAATATGTTGTGAAACATAATTTATTCCTGTGATGCAAAGCTGAATTTTCAGCATCATTACTCCAGTCTTCAGTGTCACATGATCCTTCAGAAATCATTCTAATATGCTAATCAATTCATTAATTTTTATTTTCTCAATGTTGAAAATATTTTTGTGGATACATGTTTTACTTTTACTTTTATTCAGGATTCTCTGATTAATTAAAAATCTAAAGAACAGCATTTATTTAAAATAGAAATCTTTTGCTCCATTATAAATGCCATTAATGCAATTACTGTCAATTTTGATCAATTTAATGCAACCTTGCTGAATATCAGTATTCTTTTTTTCTTTCTTTAAAAAAAAAAAAGTTTTTTCTTAAAATAACTGAAATGAATGGCCACTGATCAGTATGTGTAAATCTTTACCAAAACAAGAACAAATCCCAAGAAATCCAAAGACTGAGGAAATTTGACATGCTGGATTTGTCTGATGGTTCTCTTGTAATACTAAAGCCTTTTGGTTGCCTGAAGCATGCTTGAAAAAGTTTACAGTTACATAAAACACAAACTCATTTTCAACACCAGTAACCATCATTTTTGACATCCGTGTAGTGATTAATACATTGCATAATGCAATAATGCTCTTTCCTCTTCATACACACACTCTCAAAAGTTTTATGTGTCAAGATGTTTCCTGGCACTAGATGAGAACTACCTCTTGATTAGCATAATTAATTACTTCCATCCCATTAACAGCATGCAATCCCTTTTTAGCAATCGAGACTTTCACTTTTAATAATTTGCTTTGCACATTACAACCAGTGGAAACTCACAGCGCTGAGCACCACCAACACGAGCGAAGCATTTCTACTGAACGGAAAAGGGTCAACCGGCCATTAAACATCTGTTTGGACAGGATGATCTCATTTGTATTCATACGCAAATTGTTCATTGTGCATTTTTGATCATTTGGAAAGACAATGACAAGTACAATGTCAGTATGTATTGTATCGACAGTCTCTAAAATGTATAGGCTTTCACATTTGTACAACCTTTAAAATTCTGTCAGAGTCAAGACCTTTTTATGAGGCAATCCAGCCCGAAATTGCAAAAGTTGTTGGCACTCTACTATATATATATATATATATATATATATATATATATATGTGTCTGTGTAGAGATTTTCGACTATCTTCTCTATCATGGTTACACGCTCTCGTCATGTTGCCGTGCTATGTGGTCATGACAACTTCTTGTTTCCATGAGTATTTAAGCATTGCGGTTTAAAAACAAGTGATTTTAAGCTGTTGAAATGCAATCAGCAGTGAAAGAGAAGTCGTTTCGCTATGAGTTATTTTTGCACATACACTTGAATGTGTCAAAATGACCATTTTTGCAAGTATCCTCACGAACACAGTAATTTAGGTCTTAAGTGAAAGGAAACAGCTGAGAAAGAAAACACATGTGTAACAGTATTTTTGATCCGGGCAGCTCTTAAAGTGACAGCAGTCTAATATTCCTGCTGTCTGCCGTTCATGTTACACAAACAACAAAAGACAGAAAATCTCTCACTGCTCTTGACTAAATCACTTTTGTAACTTTAATAAGAAATATATATTTAATTTACAAAGTGAAGAATATGCAGTGTTTTTATAGATTACTTTACAATGTACGTAGCATTTCTCATTTATTGTTCTACTGTATTTTTTGTCCTGTTGCTTGTAATTTGTTTCTTATTCTTATTTAATCGCTGAGTGTTTACTTGTCTTCGGTGTGCTTGAGTTTATTTTATTTTATTTTTTAAAATTTAGGCTAGTATTAGTTTATTTGTGATATTGACACTGGTGTCAAGAATTATGACATTTGTACGATACCAAAAAATTTGATATTATAAAGAACTTATTTAAAACAAAAATTACTATATTGTGATATAAGATTTTGGTCATATCGCCCACCCCTATGTAAATATATATATAAGATAAAAAGATTCATGTGTGCATACCAATGTATTTGTGATAGAAATACACTTTACATGCAAATATATGAATACTAATGAAATACTATTGGAGGCAAAGACACACCATAACTAGGATGCACTAAGTTTCTTATAAATGTACCATTAAACTGGACAATTACAATTGCTCAGTTGATCATTGGACTAAATTCGACTTATTTCTGGAGTAAAACGAATTGAAATGATATTCAACTATTTCCATAACTGTTCATACCAGGTGACAGGCTCTCAGTCAGGTAATAGTCTTCAGGGTTGATGAACGGCAGCTGTTGCATCACAGACTCTTTCGGGATGAGGTACAGCACTTCTGCCACACGTCCGTCCTCTATGACAGATATGCGTTTGACAGAGTTTGTGCGTTTGATCCGGGTGCGATCCACCTGCTGACTGCGTCCCGAGCCGCAGAGTTTCCCCAGGCTGTTCAAAGTGGGACGGGTAGGCATGGCAGCTGGACCTCAAAATTCTCAATTAGTCCTCAAAAATACACAAAAATGCTTTAGGAATTTGTCTTCTCCACAATAGACTCAATATCCAGGCTAAATGATGGCCAGTGATCTCCCCGAATGCCCTTTGACCCAGCGGTCAGAGGTCACGTACCAGCAGGTTAGTCTGCAGAGAGGGAAAACTCCAACTAAAAGACCACTGATCTTCAGATTAAAAAATCTTAAATCTTCAACCAAATGCTCGCTTGTCCTGATTAAGTGATTGCCAGATGTAATGCTCCTCGCCTGAAAATGATACGTCTTACCTCTGCCTCAGGTGAAGACCACAGGTGAACCCAATGCCAGAGTGGAAAGTAAGAAGTGGCTCGAATAACTCCTTGCCTTCTCCTAAGAGGATTAACCCTGACGTCTACTCTGTGATTATCTCTCGGACGAGGCCAAGCAATGCCACCATAGCAGCTATGGTACAAGCTTCTTGGTGAGAGAAGTTTACAGACACAACTAAAAATACTGCGCTCTAGATCCAAATCAAGTATGGTCGGCTTTTAGAAAATTCCTTTTTCTAGTAATACACTCTTGAAAAATAAAGGTTCTTTACTGGCATTTATGGTTCCATGAAGAAAATGTGAACCTGTAACATCCATAGAACCTTTCTATTGCACAAAAGGGTCTTCATAGTGGAAAAAGGTTCTTTAGAATACTAAAATGTTCTTTACACAAAGAAAAAAAAAAAGATTCTATTAAGAACTATTCACTGGAAGTTTCTTTGAGAAACCCAAAATAGTTCTTCTATGGCACTGCTGTGAAAACCCCCTTTATTTTTAAGAGTGTACAACTGAAATGTAATGCACATGATTAGCTGGAAACACGGATTCTGAGAGATACAGATCAGTAATAATCCCATAAACTCCTTTAAATATTTAACCACAGGATTTTCTTATTTAGAAAATCTAATTTCCAAAGAAAAGCCATCAGAATGAAACAATCAAATGTAACGACAATAAAGAGACCATGTGGCAGCAATAATCAAAATGTTAATTTTTTTTTTTTCCATATATGCATGCAGATTCTGTATTCTTGAGCAATACATTTTGTACTATTATTAATATAAAGGCCACTGTTTGGCTCAATGCATGACAGCTAAAATAAAAAACCTGTAGCCCAAATAATGTCTTGTGATTCTAAAATGAGATTAGAGATGCAACAACCATTGCAAATTCATGAATCCCATCCACACCTCTCCAGTCGTTCCTCCACCCCTGGAGGAAATAGGTGAGAACATATGGTTATAAATTAACACAGGGACTTGCCTCTCCGGAAAAAAAGTCAGTTTATGCTATTGGGGATTGTCTCTTAAACATACAGTATGTCTCTTCTGTTACACAGCCATTGCAATCAGCTTTTCATGCTTTTCATTTATTTTGACCTTCATTTAATATTGAAACTACAGCTAAATTTCCTGTTGTGCTGCCTAGTGGACCTTCATTATGGGTTTTAAACCTTACTGCCAACTTTCTGGGCAGAATAACAGTTGGTGGTAAGTATTGCATCCAGCCAATCTAAAATAAATAAATAAATAAATAAATACTAGATCGACATTATGAAAGGAATAAAGATATAATTGTAATATAATTAAAAATAAATATAAAATATAAAAAATAGAATTATATAAAAAATGATAATTTATTGACATAGATAAAATAATACAGTTAATAAATTATAATATTTAATAATACAAAATGCATTCAGAGCACATAACCTTTTGTAACACCCTCATCCAAACAAGATCTGATATTGACACTAATATTAGTCATTGTAACTCAAACATTGTTTAGGAAAATAACATTGTCCATAGAGTGCTTTAGTCACTGTCATTGACTGACCGAGATAATTCACCAAATGCTAATAAATCCTGGAGAAAAGCACCAACCCACAGCCTTTATGAAATTACACGGTGAAGAATCAGGTTTAAGTACAGATGTGCGGTGCTCTGACAGTCCCCGCGGAGGGTCTTTCTGCACTTAGATGCATTAGAGAGGCAGTGGATCAGCAGTTTATGCTTATTAAACAGACGCAGGTTCTGTTCCAAAACCTACAGAGATGCCTACATAAGCAGCATTTTAAGAAAGGTTGTTCAAAAAAGGCAATTATGTTTAAGATAACTTCTTTTGGCCAAACTGCTGCATCATATTTATGCTTGACAGAGAAGGAAACTCCATATTGCAATACAACAACGTTTGCTGAAAACTCTGGATGAAGGACACTTATGATACATATTTGTGTGTGTAGACATTTACAAAAAAGCATTTAATCTATTTGAAATTTGAATATTATGTTCAGTTTTTGTGTCATATTTAATATTTAATAATATCTTATAACACTGTAGCACTAGGTTTTTGAAAAGAGCCTCAAAGGGTTTTGCAGATGCTGCAGATTTTATAACAGACTAAGGAGGATTAGTATAATGCATGTAATCTTTAAACTGTCAAATGCTGAACATAATTTACATGTCAACTGAAAATTAGATTGAAAAGGGAGGGGAGAAGAGAGATGTAGAGATGGATTTAGAGCGACTGAGATGGAAGAAGGTTAGAGAGAGAGAAAGAGGGATGAACTTGCATTTCTTGTGATGTTTCTCTGCTTCTGAGTGATATAGGGCTTCATGAATAATACAGCTCTGCTGTCTCCGTTATATGAAGCTCTCTTCCGATCTCTCTCATGGCCTTTCACATGACTCATGCACTGCTTTGACCTCAACATGAAAAGCATTTCAAAAAATGTTATGAAAAGGAGAAATGTCCCAATAAACAATGAAAACATTTGTGCTTAGAACAGAAAAGTCCCTGTAATTACTTTCATACAATGCAAAAAGATAAGGAAGGACTCACTGAACATTAAACTTTACTGCCTCTGGATGCTCTTGGTGAGTTAAAGAACGGCATTCAAATGCATTGGATGATGTTGATGCTATAAATGTTAAAAGTTAAATGCCTTCAGGCTAAGGTGGTTGAACGATAGGGGTTTTCAGTAGCCACACAGAGCTTATTTAGCCAATCAGAAACTCTGCTTGTCTATTATTTTGTGTATTTTGGACTGCTGGCATCAGATTTGACATGTCAGTGTCTTGGAGAGCAGCGTTTTGGAAAAAGGCTAGGAAAATAACTACATCACTTTAATAACAATAAGATTTGAAATTGCTGATTTTGAAAACTGCTGAAATTAAACACCTTAAACAATTTAGCCTACACAACATTAGAGATGCATAGATATTGATTATGGTAAATATCCAAAAGAAAAAGAAAAAAAATACAACAAATGAGAATGCTTCTGTTAATCAATCATGTATGTATATATGTATAAAATATAAAAAATATCATATGCATACATATAAATATATTACAATTATTTAAATATATATTAAAAAGATGATAGATAGATAGATAGACAGATAGATAAAATTCATTTAGCAAGAATAAATTCTAGTTTTGATCAATGCAGCATTACAACTCTAAAACTGCACAATATTTGCTGTTATCCTAAAAATTGCCAAGTGACTTCCAGCTGTTTTTGTTTGTGATCACAGCGAATGCCAAAAAATGCTACATCATCTTAGACTCTACTCAAATGATGCTCGAGCTCTAACATCTTAAACATGCCTTGAACTTGACACGTGAACTTGGCATAAAACAGCAAGCAGACTGAAGAGTTTAACATGCTTTTGAGCACTGAAATCATTCATCCACTGATATCAGTTCAGTTTAGTATCTGAGCAAACAACACTGGCACCACAGAGCTCCAAAGTCAATGAACGGGCAGGACAACATGTTCTACTCATGTATGTATTAGAAGGCGCACCAAGCTTTCACCATCTATGTTATCTCACCACCTCTATCTTTATCTTTCAGATATGTATTTTTCCTTTCACTCACTTCCATTTTACCTTTTTCATTGGATGGAGGAGTTTCTTCTGTGAAGTGGAGCATACAGCAAATTAGCTCCAACTAAATACAGCACATTAAAGGCAGAGGTAGAGTGAGAATAAATCTTTCTGTTGCACAGCAAACCGCTCCGTTTTTCCTCACAAAAAACAGTCCAGCTCCAGCGCACATATCAGAGACAACTCCCATACAAAGGAAAACAATGCCACATGAACACAAACCGAGCGCAAACACAAAGAAAACAAGCCTCCTATAGGGATAAGCACATACATCATGTGCAGTAAAACAACTGAGAGGTCCAAAAATGCGCTTACCATCCAGTCCGAAGCAGGATGTAATTTTTTGGGCGTAGTTGCACAGTCCATCGTAAGGAGGCTGTTTTTGCTGGTGCACTGCACTCTTCTCCCCCATCTCTACTGACAGACATAAACACACTCACACCCTTCCAACCTCACACACTCACAGGACGGCCCGGCAGGATCTTGTGAGGCTGCGTCCTCATCAATAATTCACATTCGCACGCGGCCACATGCACACACGCGCACGCACACTCACAAAAGTGCTGAGGCGGTGTGTCCTCACTGCGTGCATTCTGGTGTCCGGACTGGGAGGAAGTGGAGGAGGAGACTCGGGTTACCGCGGTACCGGTTGCCAAGGATAGGCCAGTGATGCTGCAGTCTAACAGGTAGAGGTCTGCTGCCCTGGTGCAGAGGCAGGGCGGGGCATTTACGGGATGAGCAGAGCTACTGTCAGACACAAAGATGCAAGAACACACACACACACACACACACACACACACTCATGTTTGTTTTGTGGTTTACGGGGACTCTCCATAGGTGTAATGGTTTTTATATCGGACAAACTGTATGGGCTATTGCCCTACACCTAAACCTACCCCTTACAGGAAACTTTGTACATTTTTAGATTTTCAAAAAAACACCATTTAGTATGTTTTTTAAGCCTTTCGAATTACGGGGACACAGGCAGTGTCCTCATAAACCACCTTCAAATTGTAATACCTCTGTCATACCCATGTCATTAAACAAATTTTGTCCCCGTAA
>JAFVLL020011951.1:0-15859 GCA_021397915.2 Tor tambroides
AGACAGACAGACAGATAGATAGATAGATAGACAGACAGACAGACAGACAGACAGATAGATAGATAGATAGATAGATAGACAGACAGACAGACAGAGTGATAGATAGACAGACAGACAGATAGATAGATAGACAGATAGATAGATAGATAGACAGACAGACAGACAGACAGATAGATAGACAGATAGACAGACAGACAGATAGATAGATAGATAGACAGATAGATAGACAGACAGACAGACAGACAGATAGATAGATAGACAGACAGACAGACAGACAGATAGATAGATAGACAGACAGACAGATAGATAGATAGATAGATAGATAGATAGATAGATAGATAGATGATAGATAGATTTGTGTGTGTGTGTGTGTGTGTGTGTGCTTTCAGAAAATTAATTTTATATAGTTATTTGTAAATGATGTGTGCAACAAAACATAACGCATATTTATGCATTTGACAACAACTGTTGCATTTATGAATTATGAGTCCAAATTTGAGTCCAAATTATGAGTTACCAAATCATTGATAACATTTCTAATTATATATATATATATATATATATATATATATATATATGAACATTCATCAGTTGAGTTTATAGTGTTTAAACATATAGTGTTATACAAGAATAAAGCTCATAAAACATGTATTCTCTCTTCTATACTAAAGAATGAGCACAACATATATCATTTATGCTTTTAGTGTCATGAAAATTGAACATCATCTCTCGCCATAGGCAACACATTTTAAGCAGCACAAAACAACTACACATTTACATTTATGTAACAAGCAACTAAAATATATGTTGCACATACACAAATTCCTTTCAGTGTGCCAGTTGTCTTTATAGTTGCAGCGTTGTGAAACAGGTATTCTCTCAGACAGAAAACGTCTCCCAAAATAAACAGACAGCTGTGCCAGAGGTTTAGGGAGCTGATTTGTGAGATGTGGGGCTCCAGCAGCTAGTTGTGGAGGATTTACTGTCGACCGCAACAGACTTCTCTTGATGAACACCCTTCTCCCACACACTGCCCAGGCAAAGAGCCTTTTTGCTGGCCTTTTCCGCATGTTATTCCTGAATATAGGCAGACTTATAACACACTCGTACACAAAGTGGTTTCGAGGCTTAGGCCTTTCAATGTATGTCTGTATGAATTTTTTTTAACGTTTTATCATAGGACAGTCAAAAATGTAAGTCAGATTGTGTAAAAAAAGTAACTGGCCTCTTTTCTTCAATTATCTGCATGAAGTATTACATGTCTGTAGTACAAACTAAGGACAAGTTACGTGCCACAGTTTAATGCTTATTTTTAGGTCTTTGACCCGTTCTCTAACCGTAAATGTGAGCAATAATAATAGTGACGCTTGACTTAGTAAATACCACTAATGAATGGACACAATTAGTTTGTGCATGTCTGACCTCTCCTGTTAGTCACTGTAAAACAAGCTTGGTGTGGGAAGACTTTAAGTTTGTTTACATCTTCTTCTAAATTCCTAGAAATAATGGGGAAATATTTCCACACAATGGTCATGGACACGTTTTTATATATTTGCTCATTTGTTTTGTCAAGACTTTGAGGCTCTTGCAGTGACAAACATGGTTTGAAAAACATATTTTATAAGGCCAGAACTTTTTTTGATGTTCCCTTCACTGGTATTTACTTATTTGAAACTTTCCCTGGTACATCCAGAGATAATTTAAATCCTATTCTTGGTAGTTGTGCACAGGCTTAGTTTTACATAAAATATGCAAAGGCTCTGCAAATAATAAATTATAAATATTTTTTTAGACTCACCAGAGGTTGACAAATGTGGCAATATGTGTTACATTTAGTTGCATATGTGATTTACAAAAAACAATATGAAATAAATTGTCTGAAAGCATGATTTATTCATTCATTACAAAATTATAAAGAACAATATGCAGAGTTTTCCTGTAAAATAGCACTCTGCACAATACTTTCTTGTTCAAAACAAGCATGCACTTCTGCAAGTGCTATTTGAGGTTTAATACATAATCATAGTCTATAAACCATCTGAACTGGAGGTCAGCATACTATATAATAAGTCATAAAATTATAAAGCTATGAAGTAATAGTGGACATTTGTGTATGTGTTCAACAAGAGATCATAACTTTTTAAAGATCTCTGAGGTCTCGTTCTACTGGGAATTTCCATTTCTCTCAGTTGTTCCATTGGCATTCTGATATGAAATTTATGACTTCTATTCTGAATATGTTGTCTATCTGGTGGTAAATCCATTAACTATGACTTTTACTGATAATCATTTTCCTCCTATGAAAAAATGAAAGTTTACAGTTTTGCTTAATTGGACTTTTATTGCATGTACTGGTATGACCACATCTATTAAAACATTTGTTCATTCTGCTATAGAACAATAGACTATTACATTAAAAATAGACCAGTGGAGAACTTGACATGTTTAAGACAGAAACTTAAAAACATACATATTATGACATGCTACACATTTCCTTATCTGGAAAAATATAGGAATATATACTTTCCTGTTACTACCAGTCATGCTCTTATTCATTCCAAGCATCTATGAGACATTTATACCACTAAGGAACCTCACAGTTTTAAATATATGAATGGATTTGTCAAGTTGTTACTGAAATGGTAGATGGTGGATAAAATATTGGCAGCACACTTATTATTCCACCTTGTTATAGCACAATTAAATATTGAGACTTCTTGTACCTGAAGAAAACCACTTGAAATGCTAAAAAATCAAGGCAGCTATATATTTAGTGTATGGTACATTTGATTCTATCATTTGGGAAAAGAATGACTAATCCCACCATAATTATGATAAACATACTATTTTAACCTGAAATACATTATTTGCATTTTACTTTTGTGCAAAGTAAATGCTCAGTGAAGATGTTAGGTATTCATACAGTATGCATATCAGTTTCTATATCCCTGCCACTGATCCATTGTTTGAGTCTACATCACCTCACCATCACCAGATATCTTAGATATCTGTTAAAATCCACAAAATTTAGTTTGTTAGTGCACACTGCTAGTCTTGGGGTGAAAAATTATTCTGTTAAACAAACAAAAGTTAAACAAAAATGAAAAATTCTTTGTTTTGGTAACCCTTAATCAAAATCTGAAAATTTGCTTCTGCTCTGGAGTGGCATTTCTTTTATGATGACGTCAGTTTGACGGCTAGGGCAGAATATCCTTGACCACTCCCATTCAACCATCCAAGCAAGAAAGATGGAGAGGAGGAGCACTAAAATAAAACCCGCCCTCTATTCTATATTCTGTTTCACTTGGAAATATGTCACAATACTTGTTGGTAGCAACTTCCGGTTCACACAGACTTTAAACAACACACAGTGTTCGTCAAAACGTCTTGATACCCTAATAACATTCAGTATATGTAAATTTTACATATTTAATAATGAGGTCATACACAAAAAAAGTTATGACATATTCCCACCTGCTGAAAAAAAATCTACAAGATATGGAAAGAATTTGTTTTCATGAGACCACATCTAGTGGCCACTGGTGTTTCACAGGGCTCAGTACTTGAACCATTTTTGTTCTTTATTTACACCAAATCAAAGTAAAAATTAAAAAGTAAAAGATTTCTCATTTTTACTTAGATGATAAGTATTACAAGAGTTTATCATTTCTGCACTCTGCACTCTGGATAACAATGTCTACCAGATGTCTTAAATGTAAATGTTGCAGTAAATTCTTTTCGAAGATAAAAATGATTAGAATCAAATCATAGAGGAACTTTTCTGGTTGCAAAAATGTTTATATGGAAGTAAAACTAAGGTTAGCCTTGATTAAAACAGCACATCCCTTCTTAAAGCCCATATAAGCCCATAAAAAAATGAAGCAAATTTATTACCATATATGAACCCTGAAATCAGGGTTGACCTAAAACTAAAACTAGAACTAAAACTAGACAGTCACTGGATGTCTACATCTACTACAGTACGTTCACCATTATGTCACATGATGTGTTGCCTTTGGCAGAGTTTTAGGGCATATGTATGTGTGTTTGATGTATGTGTTGACATGTATATGATAAAATTGCATACATACTTAGCCTGGCAAGCTGGATCCTGATTCTGGTTCTACATATGTGGTTTAAATGACCTTAGGGAAGTGAACAGCAAAACAACAGTAAAGTTTTCTTTGAATGAACGACATTTAGTGGTACTGGTTTTGAAAATCCAGACATGGACAGGGACAGACAGTGTTACATAATGAGCAAAGATGTTTTTGTTCATGAGTCAATCAAAAATGGTTTTAATACCTCCCATTAAACTCTGTCCTTACCCAAGTGAAAATGATCAGGAAAACCTTTAAAGAAAACCTTTAGAGACTTTTAACAGTACATTTTAGTGTACATTTAAATGTTTTGTAGAGTCCCTCCATATCCCACCCATTTACCCCATTCCCTAAGAACTGTTTTTCCTCTTCATCAACAATTAAGTTCTTCAGATGTTTGTATTCATGTTTATGTTTTTATTCTGGGCAACAGATCTACATACCAATTAAGTGTCTCATAAAACTGGCAGTAAGCCATAACATGTTATATTTCTTAATTGCTGGCCAAACTCCACCAACAATGCAATAAAAGCATGTGTTTCCCATGAAGTCGTCATTGTGGTGATTAGTGTTCAACTGAAAACAGGACCCTTATTTTCAAAAAAGAACATTATATTTATGCCACAGTTCATGTTGAGAAATGTAGACATGTATAATCAATATGATTCTACAGTACAATGTTGTTACAATATAGTAATAGCCTGGCCCTGTGCATGCTGGATACTATTTCCTTGTCAATAAATAAATAATGTGGAACAACTAGTGTAAATTCAATTTTGATGCTTTTGAAATGCTTTATGAAGAACATCATGCAATGTCAATAACAATAAATTTGCTGCCTTATTTTTTTCTGACCATTGTTTGTCAATCTATAAAAATTAAAATAAATTATAATATAATGTCTGTTATCATGTAAGCTAATAACAGTGTTCTGCAATATTTTCTGTTTGAAGATAATTCTTATAACAGTATGAAAATTCTTCACATTACACCTATTAATCAATGCAACATTAAACTGCTTTTTTAACAAGTACATTTAAGGTCCTTTTGCGGTGGAACTAATGAGCTTGTTTTTAATGATAGTGTTGACTTAATGTTGGCATGAATGGGATTAAATGTTGGCCTGGCTGGACAAACTCACATTTCACAAGTCATTAAACTGAACCATTACTTTCAGATGACCGCAGCAATGGCACCTCAAAAATGAGTCCAACACTTAAATCAAAATAGCCAGTTACAATTTTTAAGCAAAGATACCTGATATCTGATGGCTGAATGACTTTATTAATGCCTTTATCTAAAAACACTGTCTAAATACTGACAATAATCCTCTTCAAGGGTACTTGGAAACTGATATCCAAGGTCCTTTAATTAATTATAAGCATTCCATCTAGTTTTATTGTAAAATGTTGCTTCAAGTTCAATTTAAAACTGTTAGTTTACAAGGTCCAGTTCCATTTGTTAACACATATGTTCATATTTTTGTGGTAGTAACACCCATGAAAATGATTGTGACAAACAAAAAACAATGGTTAAAAGTATACTACTAACCTTATTCCATTAGTGCCAATTAAAAACTGTAGCTTCTTATGATTGGTAACTAAAACACAAAAGTGTCCTTATGACTGAAATCCTGTATGGAGGAATGATTGGATTGATTGAGCAGTATACACAAAAAATTACAACCCGAATTCTGGAAATGTTGGGGCTTTTTTAAAATTTGAATAAAATGAAAACTAAAAGATTTTCAAATCACATGAGCCAATATTTTATTCAAAATAGATCATAGATAACGTAACAAATGTTTAAACTGAGAAATTTTAATTTTTTTTGCACAAAATTAGCTCATTTCAAATTTAATGCCTTTTTATGCCAAATTTGAATAGTTGGGATGGAGGCATGTTTACCATGGTGTAGCATCTCGTCTTCTTTTCAAAACAGTTAGAAGACAGCTGGTCATAAAGGTTATGAGTTTCTGGAGTTTTGGTGTTGGAATTTGGTCCCATTCTTGCCTGATATATGTTTCCAGCTGCTGAAGAGTTTGTGGTCATCTTTGATGTATTTTTCGTTTAATGATGCGCCAAATGTTCTCTATAGGTGAAAGATCTGGACTGCAGGCAGGCCAATTCTGCACCTGGACTCTTCTACTATAAAGCCATGCTGTTGTAATAGCCGCAGTGTGTGGTTTTGTATTGTCCTGCTGAAATACATGTTGTCTGAAGGGGAGCATATGTTGCTCTAAAATCTTTATTTACCTTTCAGCATTCATAGTGCCTTCCAAAACATGCAAGCTCCCCATACCGTATGCACTCATGCACCCCCACACCATCAGAGATGCTGGCTTTTGAACTGAATGCTGATGACACGCTGGAAGGTCTCCTTCCTCTTTAGCCCGGAGGACAAGACATCCCTTTTATAGCTAATCATGTTACAGACCTGATGTCAATTAACTTAATTAGTTGCTAGATGTTCTCCCAGCTGAATCTTTTCAAAATTCTTGCTTTTTCAGCCCTGTGTTGCCCCCGTGCCAACTTTTTTGAGACCTGTAGCAGGCATCAAATTTGAAATGAGCTCATTTAGTGGATAAAAGTGTAAAATTTCTCAGTTTAAACATTTGTTATGTTCTCTATGTTCTATTGTTAATAAAATATTGGCTCATGTGATTTGAAAGTCTTTTCGTTTTCATTTTATTTTATTCAAATTTAAAAAAAAACATCCCAACATTTCCGGAATTCGGCTGTAAAGAGTCCACTCCAAATTTTTCTTAAATCAGCATCTCTACATGTATAGCAGCCATTCCATTCCAGTGTCTGTTGAATTCCAACACAAGCACAAACTCATTCTGCATAACGAAGTACAGATTAGGTCATCACCTCAACCAAATCTTGTTTAATGAGGAAAAGCATAAAAACCACTGCTGTAGTCATCACTACCCTCTTACAGTAGGACCAGCTGGATGGCAAAACAGTACTAGTAGTACCTCAAAAGTAAGTGGAATCAAATAACTATTGACCATGCCAAAAGAGTTGAAAAGAGAAGTTTTGAGTGAGGAAAAGAAGGGTTCAATTCTGGCTTTACTGGCTTCCATCCTTAAAATTTCAAAGACAGCATTTCACAAGAACAAGGTCAAGCTACAGACACCGACAACTCATAGCCACTCGACAACTGTAGGATGACCTACAAAAAGAATTGCAAATGGCAGCTGGGGTGCATGGTGCATGGCGAGGATGGTTCGAAAGGTTGTCCTGGAAGAAAACTTGCTTCCTTCTGCGCTGACAATGTTTCCCAGCTTTGAGGACTCAGCAGGACAGTACTCCATGCCACACAGCCAGGTTAATCAAGGTGTGGATGGAGGACCACCAAATCAAGACCCTGTCATGGCCAGCTCAATCTCCAGACCTGAATCCCACTGAAAACCTCTGGAATGTGATTAACAGGAAGATGGATGGTCACAAGCCATCAAACAAAGCTGAGCTGCTTAAATTTTTGTGCCAGGAGAGGCATAAAATCACCCAATCACCCAACAGCAATGTGAACGACTAGTGGAGAGCATGACAAGATGCATGAAAGCTATGATTGAAAATCAGGGTTATTCCACCAAATATAGATTTCTGAACTGTTCCAAAGTTAAAAGGGTGATGACATGTATTGTTTTTTAAAATTATTTATATAACATATTACATTATTTTAATATGTTCCTTAAAGTTTACTTATAATGTTAATTAAAGGGGTCCTATTATGCTCTTTTACAAAGTCTTGATTTTGTTTTGGGGGTGTACTAGCACATGCTCTCATGCTTGGTGGTTCGAAAATTGCATTATTTTTCACATAATTTACATTAATACAATACCTTTCTCCCCAGCCCGACACAAACGGCTCGATTAGTTCCAGGTTTGTTGAAGGCCCGCCTTCAAAAAAACGAAATGTGTTGTGATTGGTTAGCTGTCCAAGTGCATTGTGATTGGCGAACAGCTTAGACTGTGTTTCAATACTGCCCTGCCCCTTGTCAAACCAGCAAGTTCGTTAATATTGCTATATCAATTCAGACCTCGAGAATATTGAGGATCGCACAGAACCTTTGCACGCACGGATATTGCAAGACATATTAAACTGGTGACGTTATGGTTGTTGTTTTTTTGGCTAAATCATGTTTTAGATAAGATGTCAACAACAGCTTAAAAATAACTGCATTTACTATGTACAGATAAGTGCAACGGTAATATGTATTACGTTTATTGTTCTTGAATTTATTTATACCAAAGTCCCACAGACTTGCACTATTTGTGGCGGCATATATATGCAAATTAATTCTCTGCCAGCGGGAGGCGCTGTTGGAGCAGGAGAGAGCCCGGTAACGCTGTACACAAAACAGAGCTCCGCTCACAAACGCTGCTTTATCAGACATCACATGCAAGACGAAATGAAAATGACATGCAAAATTTTCTGAAGACAGTCGATTTCCTTCAGAAATACAGTGATATAAAAACACCCGCATCGGGTTTCGATTTTGAAACGTGCAGAGCTCAACCAAGCGTTCTCCCCACCTGCTAACCATTCAAATTTCCGTAGGCGGGATTTATTTTTGTGATATCACAGATAGAGGAAAACAACTTTGCAGTCCAAACGAGCCATTCCTTGTAGTTCTTGAAAAGGGATTTTTAAAAAACGAAATATCTCCCTTTGGAGTGGACTTTGAGATTTGTAACTTTGTAGATCTTTTTATGCCCAAATATACACACTACACACTGACTAAAATTCAAAAAGTGAAAAAGCATAATAGGACCCCTTTAAGTTTTTTGCACAAAAATCAAATAAATATGTGAAAAATGATTATTTTCAACCCTCTCTCTAAAACTACCTGCTTTAAAACTACCTTCCTTTAAGGCTTCTCAGTAATCAGCCACAATTATGATTGGCTAACGTCATAGCATAGGAAACAGTATCAATGCCCCCTCACTACTGCATGTGAGTATTTTGACAACATGAACAAAATAAAATGGACATTTTCAGACAAAGCATAATGAAATCATTTACTTAAAACAGTGATACTCAAATCTGGCTCGCGAGATCCACTTTCCTGCAGAGTTTAGCTCCAACCTTGATCAAACTCACCTACCTGTGATTTTCTAATGATACTGACATTGATTAGCATGCTCAGGTGTGTTTGATTAGGGTTAGAGCTAAACTCTGCAGGAAAGTGGATCTCGCGAGCCAGATTTGAGTATCCCTGACTTAAAGGTTTGTGATGCAGAATAAAATGCTCTGATCAATCCTCTGACACGATCCGGGATGCCATTAAAAATAAAATATCCACTTGTTCTTTACGCTGGGATTCTTCTGATATCTGTACAAAGACGTGAACGAGCTGTTTAAACCAAATGTGAGAAAGTGAAAGTTCTTTCACTCTGTTTTTCCTATTGACAGACTCAAGCGTGTAGACTGTGTCAGAAAGTGAATGCACATCTGTTTACTTTATCCACTGTAGACAAGATAGCAGCAGTAATTGTAATTTCTGTTTGATTTTGACAAGACGCTTAATGCATGTGTCGCATCGCATAATCAAGTGTCAGCCGTTAGGTGACTGAACGCCAGTGGGCGGGGCCAATGGGGAGAAGTTGACTATTCGTAGATGTCTTGCTCTAGAGGCGGTGTTTATGCAAATGTTTGTTTCCCCCGTGATGTCACCATGCCCTCTCAGATCCGAACGAGCCGTTTTTGGAGCTTGATTAAATAAATGCTTTCTTTGTAATGAGGACGACGTTTTATGCTATGAAACTTGCAAGATGTTTTAATAGTACAAAGACCTCTTATATGCCAAAAGATCAAGGCAAATTTGATTTCTCATGTTATGGCCCCTTTAAAACATTAGTATTGACACATTAAACATTACGTTATAACTAAATAAACATAAACAACACAATGAAAGTAGGCGGTAGTCCAATACGTATTTGTGTTTGCGCTCTAATTTTGCAGTGTTGAACATTGTAACCAATCACAGACATAACCTATCTGTTGATTTCTTTAACTCAATGGCCAATCAGAGGAATTTCATTTAGCCAGAAACCACTCACCGCTCAAAACGCCAGATTTTTTGTTCAATTTTGAGTTCTGGAAGCTTGCGAATCCTCTCAATATAATGAACAAAGTGTAGAAGTGATGTAAAAAGAGATTAATTGTGCCATGTTGAGAGATTCATTGATTATAGCGGAATTTTCTGTGATCGCGATCAACTGAAATGAGTGACAGCTTTTCAGTGATAAAGAGAGAACTCGTTGCACTCTGTCTTTGCTATATATAGAGTGTCGCATCAATTTAAAAAGAAAAAATAGGGTCGCTCCTAAAAAAGTTTGAAAACCACTGGTTTATAGAATAAAACAAAAATGTTCGTTTTTCTCAAATACATAGGCCTACCTATAAAAAAGTAGAAAAAAAGAGAATAATTTTGCAGTGGTCTCTTATTTTTTTCCAGAGCTATGGTCCTTCCCTATGTACCAGACAAATATCTAGCAGACATTAGGTAATTATTGATATTTTGTATAATATACTATATCTTATTATACAGTATAGTGATTTACTTAATTTTCAAGGTGCCTGAGGCACGAGGTTTGTGAGACAGTTAAGAACAGCATCTTCTTCAATGGATTTAACACACATTCTTTTCCATTGAGAGGATGTGTAAATTGTTCAAACATGTCTGGTCCCTACTGTTTCTTAGCCATGTGTGGAGGCGCCTCAAATCTGGACTAGTCAAATCTCATGAGCGAAGGGGATTGCTTTGTTTAGTTTTTATTCGCTTTGTCTTTTTCATTTATTTAGTTTCCTTCAATTAAATTGCTGCAGTGCGCATATAAACATAATAAAGAATTTTTTTCTGAAGCTTTAAAAAAAGCAGAAAATAAGATCTGGGGCTGTAGAAGAAACATTTGGAGCTGTAGCCCAAAAACCAGGGTCTAGTCACACCCCTGTTCGCCCCTTTACGGAAAACACAAACTAATAACAACAGGGACAAGTCTACAGGAAACAATTTATGCGTTTTGAGCTGCAACATTAAACACAACTGAACCCAATTATGCTTGCTGTACCGTTTGCTGAACACTATAGCTTGTTTTTAGCTAATCATAACAAAATAAGTTCAGTTGCAAGTGACACTGCAGATTCACTCTTGTGCAAACTAGTACAGCATTGTGTCATTTACTGTATGATAACCATAGTTAACCACATGATTATGATCTCTTTTTTCGCCATTTAGAACATGTGCTTCTTATTGCACATCTAATATTAGGTACTTTTAAGAATGATGCATGAATTGTTTTCACTAAAGAGTTAATTTGGGATGTGCAAAAATTACTCCCTTACAACATCTTATTCACAGTTACTCATGGTGTCTAATTATAAACTAAGCACTTGAGCAAGACACCATCCAAAACCATCTTACCAGACAGGAAATGTACCTTCTATTATAGCCTATTTTCATCCTGGGTATGAAATGGTACAGACTGCGTAGGCGATACTTATGTCACTATTACTAACTGCCAGACACATAATTCAATAGTTCAAAGGTGCACTACATTCACAGCGTTTCTAAATGTAAGTTAATTGTTGATATGTATTATTGGTAAAATTCTTGTGTTCTGTTTCTGCTCTTGTTTAGATTTGTTGTAGTCAAACAAAGCAGTGACATGTGGATCTTCAGCCTGAAGTCAGTGCAGTTCATTGAAACAGGAAGTATGGTTCTCCAGTCATGGTGGAAAATGGGGGTGGAAATCAAAATACAGCAGACGGTATAACATCTGTGCATGTAGAGACATGTGGGATGAGAAAAACAAAGGCTTCATGAAAGACATGTGCCGTGTCATGTCGTTTTGACCAAAACACAACAATTTACTGTAAATGATTTGGTTTTGAAAAGTTGTGGCTCAAATTGCAGTAGTATGACAGAAACCGCTGCCGTAGCTATAGTAAAATAGGCTATTACAGACTTTTTACAGAATCTATCATATAGAACATTTCCACATTTAATATTACATATTTTATTTTAATATATAAAATATTTATTATAAAGCATTTAAAATGTTCCCACGGGAAAAATTTATTGCTCAGTGGCTGCTCTTCCTAAGCTCAGGGGACTTTGATGAGATTTTCATATATCTCTCATTTTAGTATCAACATCATTTCAGATGTTTCTCCTGAAATTCCTTAGGAGAAATAGAAGTAGACACAAATGAGACATGAGAAGTATTTGAGAAACAAAGAGCCAAAACTGAGAATGTGATGGAAGAAACATAGAATATCTCTTTATTGTCTTGCTGCAATCTCTATCAAGACTAACTTCAGGAGACTTAGTTGTGATTATCATGTATTTCTCATTTTGGTCTGAACAGTGTCTCAGATGTTTCTCCCCAAAAGGCTGTTTTTTTTATTGCAATGGGGTTTTTCACCTTTAATGGTCAGGACAGTAGGAGGAGAGACAGGAAACAATTGGACAGGTGAGGATTGAACAGGAGCAGGAAAGTAGCTTTAGCTGGGATTTTAACCCATGCTGTGTGAAACACTGCTGTGCCTTTATGTTGATGTGCTGCCCATGAAGCTATGGCTCTGACAGAGGTTACACTACCCTCAGGACACTAAGGGGTGATTCTCTTATATGTCTCATTGAGATATCAGCTTTGTCTTAAGATGTCTTCAGTTTTATTTTAGGAGAAACATTAAACTTTTACAAATATAGTAAATACTAAAACTATCATTTAAATAGCATTAAACATTTCAGAATATCAAGGGTTGCCAGTTTAAATGTTTAAATTTATCTTCAATGTCCAGCACTGTATATACACCACATTTTCCAAACACACTAGAAAGGACTTACAAGTGCAAGAGGTTTAGTATAAGAGCAATACTTTTTTCTTTTCTTTTTTTTGGCTTTGTTTAGCATTAAAATTTTGTCTTGTACAGCCCATTTTTGCATTAATGTAAATATAGGTTATGGTTTCCTCTGTTAAATCATTGTGCAATAAAACACTGTCTACATAAAACAACTTCAGATATGACAATGCATGTATTGTCTTTGATTGAAATGGTGTGGATAAATGACTTTGAAGCTAACCAGAGGGAAGAAAAATAAAATAAAATAAAAAGAGATCTCTTTAACATTTCAAATATTTCTCCTAGACAGAAATGAGGTTACTTTAAGATTGAATGGAAACTTTAGTTTGTCTTCTGCTTCTCAAACTTGTCTCCTGAGACAAAAACACTATCACAACGGTCTCCTTTAAGCGATCTCAACAACTTTACACACCCTGCTCAGATTTTTCTCCTAATCTAAAGACTCTGCTGGTCTCATATTTGTCTCCTCCAATGTTTCAAACAAGATCTCAACAACATCACAGACTGTGCTCAGATTTTTCTCCTACTCTAAAGACTCAGGAGCTCTCACAATTGTCTCCTCTAAATTTCAGAAGTGATCTCAATAACTTTACAAAGTGTGCACCAAGTCAAATGCCTCAATATGAGCTAAAACATTTCTACTATATAATATGTATTAATAATCAAATTAGTCAATTAATAATCAAGATTGAGTCATAAGACATTTATGTCCCCCTTTATTTAGTGCCTTTCAAGTAGTTGACTTGGTGCACACTTTGTAAACTTTTGAGGATACAAATGTGAGAGATCCAGAGTCTCTAACTAAGGAGAAAAATCTGAGTGCAGTGTGTAATGTTGTTGAGATCTCTTTTAAAGCTTCAAAGGAGATAAATGTGAGACCACAGAGTCTTTAGCTAAGGAGAAATATCTGAGCACAGTGTGTGATGTTGTTGAGATCTCTTTTAAAGCTTTAAAGGAGACCGTTGTGAGAGTGTTAGAGTTTTTGTCTCAGGAGACAAGTTTGAGAAGCAGGAGACTCAAGAAAAAATCTCCATTCGATCTTTAAGTAACCTCATTTCTGTCTAGGAGAAATATTTGAGATGTTAAAGAGATCTCACTTTTGATTTCTCTTTCCTATGGGTTGACACAAATAAATACTTAAACTTAGGTTGTAAAAAAAAGAAAGGAAGGAAGAAAATACTAAAAAAAAAAAAAAAAAAAATTCAGCAAGGCTTTATCAACTTAAAGGTGTACTATAAAACTGATAAAATTAATGTTACTTGTGGAGTAACGCTTTTATGTCAGATGTGCTTTGGCACTGCTGTTCATCACAGATCACTGTGATTACCTGTAATCACCAGAATACAACAGGGCTGCATTTCCCAAAAGCATTGTAAGCTTAAGTACATATAGACCCATTGAAACCAATGGAGCTACGATCAACTTAGGCTTACGATGCTTTTGGGAAACGCAGCCCAGTGCAGTTTTCTAATTCATATTTCCCATAGGGATTTTTAAAACATCTTTGGTAAAGAGTTATAAGTCAAGAACCAAACCAACCAGTTACAATGAATAGTAAAACTTTGATTTGAAACAACTGAAATCGGACAAAAAGAAAAAGTTGCAAGGTGCAATGATTGGTTTGTTGAGATTTTTTGAGGTTTTGCAAAATCATGTTTGTTGAGGAATTCTGCAGTCGAACAGTTATTTAAAAAATAAGTTACAAAAACGCATGCTGATGGTTTCAACAAAAGCATAAACCATCGATTAATGATCTTAGAAGCTCTTCTGGGATGCATTGCACAGTATTTCAGAGCAGATCTGTCATGCCACAGCATGCCCCACTGATAATAAGAATTATTTCCAACCAAGTTTTGGCTTTGACTCTTTTATCCATTTTGACTCACTGCTGTGTTTTAGTTTTGACATCTTTTGATTCCTCAGAGGTCATCCAGAGTTGCCGTTTAGAGCTGTCAATGCTACAGTAAATTCTAGCTAGCTTAGTAGTCCAAATTCCACACAACAACACTATTGTAGCTAGTCTACACATGAGCCAGACCTTGTTTTCTTTATTTCCAGACATGACATAAACATCCAAGAACAAATGCCGTAAGCCTGGTACAGTATTTTCCCACGAAATCTGACTTGACGGCTCCAAATAATAAATATAGTACCACATCAGGATCAGGATAAGGCAAGTATATCAATTTGAACAGGTAAGTTTTTAATATACTAGCTCAGTCCTCCAATACTGCTCCTGTAGGGTCAATGTGCTGCAGAGTTTTGCTCCAACTTGTCGCAACATACTTGCCTGGAAGCTGCTGTCCTGAAGACCTTAATTATCTTGGTTCAGATGTGTTTTAATTGGAGTTAGAGCTAAAGTCTGCAGGACAGTGGCTCTCCAGGAGCAGAGCTGTACACACATGCAGTAGCACAATGATAGAATTTTGTTAATGTTTAAGCAAAATGTTTTCCATAATGATGTTTTAATTAAGTAAATATATTAACAAAAATGTTATGTTGCCATGATTTCAACTCCAAAATATATTTGTATCAATTACCCATGTAAATGAAGATGTCCAAAAACAAGAATTAAGGCTACATTCACACTAATCCAGATATATTTGAAAACAGTGTTTTCATTTTAAAACAATCTCCTCCCATATTAGCGTTTTAAGCATTTTTCAAAAGTTGCTTGTCCACACTGACACATCTGACACACTGAATCACCTTGCGGCATAAACATTCACTGAGATGATACTGAGAGATAAGACATAATGAAGTTCCCACGCTATTCTCCTGGCACAGTTTGTGGAATCAAATGGTAGAGAAAAAGATGCATGGATGTAGCCCAATTATCAACAACTCACATGTTAATGTAATCATCACTTGAACACTTG
>JAFVLL020011953.1:0-12206 GCA_021397915.2 Tor tambroides
AAAGCTGAATAAATAAGCTTTCCATTGATGTATGGTTTGTTAGGATCGGACAATATTTGGCTGAGATACAACTATTTGAAAATCTGGAATCTGAGCGTGCAAAAAAAATCTAAATATTGAGAAAATTTCCTTTAAAGTTGTCCAAATGAAGTTCTTAGCAATGCATATTACTAATCAAAAATGAAGTTTTGATACATTTATGGTAAGAAATTTACTAAATATCTTCATGGAACATGAGCTTTTCTTAATATCCTAATGATTTTTGGCTTAAAATTTTTTTTGATAATTTTGACCCATACAATGTATTTTTGTCTATTGCTACAAATATACCCCAGCGACTTAAGACTGGTTTTGTGGTCCAGGGTCACATATGACATTAGATCAGTGACTTTTTACATGAAAACAGCTGCTTCGTAAAACCCAGACACAGGCTAGCACACATTAATCAATAAAACAGATTAATTATGAAGATATTAATAAATTGACCAGCATATGAAGAGTTTATTTGCAAAAACAGATGTGTTTTTAAATAATTTTAAAAAATCGTGTTTTTTTATTCTGCATTCCAATTAATATCAATCAAACTGCAGTTGGGTTTTGATTAAATAATAATAACTTTAAAAATACAGTTAACTAGCACAATAAAAACCATGATAACACAATAAAAAACTTTTTTTTTTTTAATTTAAAAACGGAGTTATCTGTTTTTGCAAATAAACTCTTCATATGTAGAGATAAATGCCTTGAATCAAACATGGTTAGGGTTAGGTTAGGCACTTCACAATCAAAACATCTGACAGACAGAATTTGTTGAATTAGAAATGCTAAAACAATAGAAATAGTGTTGTTTGTTTGTGGTTAGTGGAACATGTTGATAGTTAATGTAATAAAATACACACGTGGTTGATATTTTATTATCTAATGTAGCAAGGTTCAGACAAGTGTGACTTAAAGCACAAGTTAACTGTGGACTCAGGTGATCATGCATGCTATTCTTGTGTGTAAAGGTGGTTTCCCTACAGTGGTTCAGGCTGTAGGATTGCTGAATGACTAAAGAAACATTGTCAGCACGATGGTATAAAACTGTACATTTCTAGTCTATTACCACCCGATGGAAATAAGCGCAGTTAGAATAGCTAAATATGTGGGAGAGCATTGCTATTAAGTGAGTATATTGTATTGCACTAGGTAGCACTTCAATATTAACCTTGAATCAAGACTAGTTAGAACATAATTTATAATTGAAATGGTTTAATATTTTATGGTTACACTTGAATTAGTTACAAAATTGGTTACAAAATAGATGAAGGATGGTAAAAAATAAACAGTTAATTGTACCCAGCATGTATGTAAAATGTTACCTGAGAGAGAGAGAGAGAGAGAGAGAGAGAATTGTCCTAAAGTGGTTTAGCTCTTATCTGTCAAAGTTTCTCAGTCTGTCTCAGAGATTTTTCTTCTGCTGCAGCTCCCCTCATTTTTGGTGTCCCACAGGGATCTATCCTGGCCCCTGTATTATTTTCTCTATATGCTTCCACCATCTTTACGAAAAATGGTGTTTCATTTAATTGTTTTAAAGATGAAACTCAAATATATCCGGCATTGAAACTGAATGATTCAAATGCCTTGCAGTCTGTTTTGGCTTGCTTAACTGATTTAAAACTCTGGATGTCACTGAACGTTCTTAAATTAATCCAAAACAGAGATTGTTCTGTTTCGTCCCCCTGATGGATATGTAGTATCCAAAATCTTAATCTGGAACAGCTGTCTTTCTTTTATAAACCAGAAAAAAAGCTTTTACCACCTAAGGCTCTTGGCAAAAGTCAAGCCCTTGCTCTCTTTCAAAAATGTTCCTATGACTAGACTAAAATGAAGAGAGGATCAGGCTTTTTCTGTTGTCGGCCCTAAACTGTGGAGCAGTTTTCCACTGCATGCTAAAACTGCTCAAACACGTTCTGATTTTAAATCTAAGATAAACACTAATTTGTTTTCCTTGACTCTTAATGTATCATAAAGATTAATACAATCTCCTGTACTGTTTTTTGCTTTGTTTTAATTGCTGTTATATATTTTTTTAGTTGTTTTAAAATGTGCTCTAAAAATAAACTTCACATTGCCATTGCCAGAGATTTTCAACCTACTTTCAATTGTTACAATGTCAGAAGTATAAGTAAACAAACAAGGTGTACTCTTTCTCCATGTTACCTGCACTAAGATACACAAGATTATTTGTCAGCAAAAATCTGCCAGATGATGCAAAACACGCCATTTTGCATCATCAACAGACTTTTGACAGCTGCAGGGCTTTTGTTTAAATTACAGATTGAACTTCTGCATTTGTGTATTCCTTCCCGCAGACAGTGGAATATTTACAGAGGGGCGGCACTGAAATTCTAAAGTGCATTCAAGTTTTTGGCAAAAGCGAACATCAAGGCCTTTTTCTGTTTTCTTTAGTCACGTAGCACTGATTTCAAAACGTTTTCACCTTTCTAGTGCATAGACATAGCTGTGAATTTAGATGCCACTGTGTCTGCATGCATGGCCGTAGCCAAGCTTTGAAACTTAGTGAGGTCTGGGGTGGGGCTAAGAATTGTGCCACAATAATCCCTACAAATACAACTCATTATATAGCCTACACTAAACACTTTAAAAGAGACAGACATGTAGATGTTTGTGAAAGATGTTTTCTCTGTTTTAGAGGGATGAACATTATTAACTTACTACAGGGGTTAGAGGTGAATCATTTTTTCAGTTGTTTATTATTCATGCAACAATACATATTACTGTTATAGTTTTCCTTAATAAACATTGCTATATAGGTGAGAACTTTGTCTAGTGCTCTTTATGAATGTTTTAGCATTCTTTTATGAAAATGTAATTACTATACTGAATGAAATAGCACAGACTTCTTCATGGATAGTGTTTGTGTTCATTCTGTAACCTGTTGTTCTACAGATCTGTGTACTAGTGTTACATGCTACTGTTTTGATAGTTTTGATAACGTTTTATGTGTTTGCCTTAACAAATGTGGTCTTGTCTGTGGGCACTTTTGATTATTGTCAGTTTAAGTGCCGGCGATGCAGTGTTGCCAGATATTGCTATGAAAACAAATGTAAAAAAAATAAATAAATACAGGGATTAAAGTTCTCCGTCGCTACGACGGATTTCCATCAATTGCAGGGTTCTCGCCTGTCCTTAATGTCTTATTCACTTTTTATTAGCAGGGTTATTAGCAGACAACAGAGCAGAACTTGAATTTTGGTGCAGGATTGTGGAATGCATCACATTTGCACGTGCTTTTGAGTCTTGAGAACTCACTTGATGATGCTCTCTCCCGCGATAAGGAGAGTGAAAGCTTAAAAATGATTATTAAGGGAGTTTGCAAATGTGATATTGATCTAATACAGTAAACAAGATTTTGTTCTGTATCATCAACGAAAACAGTTCCAAATAAAGTAACAGCTGAGCCGCTTCGCATCTCTAAAAGCAAACACGGTGTTTCATTCATGAATGAAAGTGGGTTTTTGAACAAATCTAGTGAGTCAGTGATTCATGATTCCCCATTCATAAACACATCCATTCATGTCATTCATTTGACATAGATGAAAATAATTTAACCTTTGAAAAATGTAAAATAAAATAACATATATAAGTCACTTTAGTTAGATATAATATTGTTTTGATCGATTTATGATTATAGTCAGAAAGGGCCTTCTAAATTTTTTTAAGAACAGGAGGACAGCATCTAAAAGAAAAAGAAAACATGATACATGTGTAACCTCTAGATCGTGTAGAGTTACCCAAAAAGAGACTGGCAAACTAATAAACTACCATAGAGGCACTGGGTGTTAAAGGTGCCCTCTCCTTCAAACCCTTTCTCACTGACTTTCACAGCAGTTATGCATCACAGATCAGGGCCGTGTTCTTAAGATTCAAAGTCTTTAGAAACCTAATTTAGCTTAAAAGACTCCTTTCAGTCTTGACTTAAAGCAGTTTCAGGACCAATCTAGAGCAACTCTGAGTAGAGGAAAAAGACAAAACATTTCTCAGTGAAGGCGGGGGTGACTGATTGCTAGCTGTTACCAGTGTTTTCATTTCAGTTGGTTGATTCCAAGAAGGAAATAAAAAGCTTTAAGATAGTTCTGTTATAGCCTTCTTTGAAATTACCAAATAGCACCTGTTTTCTTATCTCTCTCTACACATACACATTTGTGTGTATTTGTGCTATTCTTTATTTTTATTCACCATGCTAAATATTATATTTGAAAATGAACGTGACACAATAGGATCTGATGCTGTAATTGTTTGTGTGATCATTTGCTTACAGAAGAGTTTGTGAGAACAGGAATAGATATCATGCTGCTGCATAATTTATTTTCCAATTTTACCAAATATTTTAATGTAGGTTAATGTAGTGATTGATCACATTCTAAGCTATAATAATCTGTATATTATTACGGAGATGTTGATGTGTATATAATAAGATCAATTAAACATGATCTCATGCGGTATGTGTATTGTCTTATTAACTCTCTAACTTGTACAACCCTTTGCTTTGTTCTTCTCCTCTTCATGTTTTGTTCGGCTTTCTCTCTATAAAAAAACTCTCCACAGCACCTCTTAAAAGTCAATCCCAGTACTCCTAACAATTTCAATTAAGACCTCTTTTAAGAGTTAGATGCTTACCTGAATTACTTTTCTTTACTAGGCGTTTTCTTGCTAATTTTAGGAGGAAACACTGACATTCCAAGAATTTTCTTAAGTTTCATTGCTAGGAACAACTCACCAAACACTAAGATTTTCATAGACCGATTTTATTATTTCAAACAATCATCAGGTTTTCCATGTTCATAGCGATGATCATCACGTCTATGATTTAGGATGCATTTGCATTTAACAGGTAGTGCATTTACTCCACATTAAAGTGAGTGGTTGATCAGTTGATTCATTAATTTGGTAGTTTGTGTTTGTATTTCTATCAAACGTGATTTGCTCCTCCAATAGTATTATAAAGGAACTAGCTGCACAGAATGTCGTTCAACAGGATCATACAATCAAATTGTGCTTTGATCGGATCTAATACAACACGAAGTTGTAACATTATTGGTAACCCTGTAGAGAAAACAAATAAATAAAACAAAGTAAATAAAAAAGGAAGAAAGAGACTGAGAAAAGTGAGGGGAGGCTGTAAAGGCAGTTCAACATTACAAACGTGAATTCAAACTCCAACTGGCTGAACGCAGGTCATCTTATATAAGACTATTTAGCAGTTTATCTTGCACAATTCTTTAGCTATTAATTCTTTGTTACTATTATTGTCTTAGTTCCTTTATTAATCTAACGCATTTATAATATTTTATTAATATATATTATTGATTTATATTGGTTAAGTGGTAATATAAATGTTCTTACTAGGCTAACACATTAGTATATAATAGATTTATGTGTGTTAGGTTGGTATCTTTAATACTTTATAGCTTGATGAGGCAGAAGCAGGCTCAGAGAGTGAGGAGCTTTGCTCTATCAACGCATCTACATTAAAGTCTGAAATTATGCAAAGACAACGTCTTCTCTTTTAACTGTGCTAGCGATCAAAGGCTGACATGAACAGCAAGATTTTAATGTTTTAATGTTTATGTAAAGTCTCTTCTGTGCTCAACAAACCTGTTTATTTGATCCAAAAGCTACAACAAAAACAGTACAATTCTGAAATATTTTTTAAAATGTCGTTTTTATTCCTGCGATTTCAAGCTGAACGTAGCATCATTACTATTTTTTTTTTTTTCCAGAGTTTCTGCCAGATGAGAAAGTTCAGAAGAACAAGCATTATCTGAAATAGAAATCTTTAGTAACATTATAAGTGCTTTATCATCACTTTGATTAATTTAAAGCATCCTCAAGAAATGAAATGATAATATGGTTTGAATGGTTATAGTCACCAGCCTATAAATGCTGATCTTTGGATATTTTTATTCTTCAAAAATTACCTGAAAACAAAAAAAATCACCACTACATTTGTTTTAAATATTGATATATTTTAAATATATTTTAAATATTTAAAAAACATTAAATCTTACTACATTTGACTGGTGGTGTATGACTTTAACAACTAGGATAGTATTTATTAACAAGCACCCCACTCCCTTAGTGCCCCTTTTTGGTTTGGGCCACTGCCCTTAAAATGTCTATGGGGCCCTGCCTGCTGCTGTCTTTCATTATACAGTAGAAGACTATCAGTGTTATTTTGGACATAAGTTATATAGTATAGTTAGACCTAACTGAAAAAAATTAAGTATTTAAATAATTTACATTTGTATCTTCTTATTGTTTTTGTTTGTGCTAGTGATTTATTATTAATTTATTTGTTCTTATTTTATTACTATTTGCCAAAAATCCATAATAGGGACACTTTAATGGCAGAATTTTCATTGCAATTGAACATATCACTTTAAAGTCATTAATAATCATTTTAAGTAACTACTTTGACATACACTATATTGCTTAAAAGTATTGGGTTGCCCCCTTCTAATGAACAGGTTTGTTCGCTGGTCATTTCTATGAGTTCAAATCTAATGTTAAAGCATAATGATATTCTAGGGAATTGTGTGCTATGTATGTAGCAATTGGAACAGGACCCCTTTTCTATTCTAACATGACAATGCCTCTGTGTATAAGACAAGGTTCAAAAAGAAAATGATTGATTGAGTCAGTGTGGAAAGAGCATGACTGGTCTGCATAAACCAGTCCAATCCCAGTTGAACACTGGCTCTGGTGTGACTTTAAATGCAGACCTTGAGCCAAAAACTCATCACCAAACACCAATGACTTGTATAGACACTATAAGGACAAAAGTGTTGGGACACCCCTTCTTTAGAACAGAAAAAGACACTAAAAAAACTGTGGCAACAACGACGGGAACATAATTCATGTATTTAAAAACTGTATTTCCATCTCTGTTGCAACAGTTTTGGACGTGTCTAAAATGACTGTACCCATATGTACAAGTGATTGGTGTTTAGTGATGAGTTTTTGGCTCAAGATCTGCATTTACAGTCACACCAGAGCCAGTGTTCAACTGGGATTGGGACTTGGCTTTCTGCAGACCAGTCAAATTCTTCCACACTGACTCAATCAATCATGTCTTTTTGAACCGAGCCTTATACACAGAGACAATGTCATGTTAGAATAGAAAAGGGTTTTGTCCAAACCATTGCTATAAAATTAGAAGCACACAATTTCCTAGAATATCATTATATGCTTTAACATTAAGATTTGTACTCATAGAAATTACTAAAGTAGTCAAACCTGTTCATTAGAAGGGGGCGACCCAATACTTTTGGCAATATAGTGTAACTATTAACTGTCTGTTTGACAGGCCGTCATTGATCCAGCACGGAAGTCTTTGGGGCTATAGTCCTGGCCAGAGGGATCCTCCAGACTGAGGGATGGAGATGGAGCGTTACCTGGGAGAAAGCACCAGCGCTCCAGCCAACGCCACCAACACCACCTCCGCCCCGCGAGCGGCCTTCAGCGTCGAGCTGCTGACGGAGCGGCTGGCCCTGGTGGCTCTGCTGGCACTGCTGACACTGCTGACGGCTGTAATGAACGGCGCAGTCATCGCAGCCATCTGCACCACCAAGAAGCTCCACCTCCCTGCAAACTACCTCATCTGCTCTCTGGCCGTCACTGACTTCTTGGTGGCCGTTCTGGTAATGCCCATCAGCATCCTCTATATCAGCACTGAAGTGTGGCTGCTGGGGCCGTTCGTGTGCGAGGCGTGGCTGAGCGTCGACATGACCTGCTGCACCTGCTCCATCCTGCACCTGTGCGTGATCGCACTGGACCGCTACTGGGCCATCACTAAAGCCATTGTGTACGCCCGCAAACGGACGGCCCGTCGTGCTGGCCTCATGGTGGCCACCGTCTGGGCCATTTCCATCTTCATCTCCATTCCGCCTCTGTTCTGGAGGCAGCGCGGAGACGGGCAGCAATGCATCATTGAGCACGACCATGTGGGCTACACCATCTACTCCACGTTTGGTGCTTTCTACATCCCCATGACTCTCATCCTCATCCTGTACTCACGGATTTACAGTGCCGCCAAGACACTGTACCAAAAACGCGGCTCTTCGCGGCACCTCAGCAGCCGCAGCACCGACAGCACCAACTCTCTGAATCACTGCCGCATCACACACGCCTTCTGCGTCTCGGACGTGTCCAACTCTGACCACACCACAGACTTCGACCGCAACCACGCCTCCGTCCGCGTGCCGCCGCTCGACATGGAGACGCCAGAGCTGGACGAGAGGAACCAGATCTGCACGTCTCGCGAGAGGAAGGCGGCTCGGATTTTGGGGCTCATCCTGGGAGCCTTTATCTTGTGCTGGCTCCCGTTCTTCTTGAAGGAGCTGCTGGTGGGTTTGAACGTGCTGAATCCTTCGCCTCACGTGTCGGACGCCCTCACCTGGCTGGGCTACTTCAACTCGCTCATTAACCCACTGCTGTACACCAGCTTCAACGAGGACTTCAAGCAGGCTTTCAAGAGGCTGATCAGGCGGAAGGAGCACACATAGACACGTGTCCCAGCTGCTTTCTTGGGTTCAGGACATTCTTCCGTGTTGAAAAAAACAGCATATGCTGGTTAGGTTGTTTTGAAGCATGGCTGCTGGTTTGAGCTGGTTTAAGCTGGTCCTGAGCAGGAGCTAGTTGCTTAGGACCAGCTAAGGACCAGCTTAAACCAGCTCAAACCAGCAGCCATGCTTCAAAACATACCTAACCAGCATATGCTGTTCTTTTCAAAAGGGCTGGAACTCCACTTGAACTGGATTCGTACGTCTCAGAGTATAGCAGGAGTATGGAAAACACACAGGCATGATATCTCAGGAAGAGCTCATTACTCATTGATGATGCATTTGCCAATGCGGGCATATTTCCTGGATCATCTTTTTATTAGTCTGGTCAGCATTACTGTCCCGAAGTAGACTTGGCGGTCACAAACCCCTATAAAAAAAAAACGGCATATGCTGGTTAGGTATGTTTTGAATAATGGCTGCTGGTTTGAGCTGCTCCTTAGCTGGTCATGAGCTGGTCCTTAGCAGGTCAAGTGCTGGTCATGAGCTGGTTTAAACTGGTCATGTGCTGGTTTAAGCTGGTCATGAGCTGGTTTAAGATGGTCATGTGCTGGTTTAACCTGGTCATGTGCTGGTTTAAGCTGGTCATGTGCTGGTCATGAGCTGGTCATGTGCAGGTTTAAGCTGGTCATGTGCTGGTCATGAGCTGGTCATGTGCAGGTTTAAGCTGGTCATGTGCTGGTCATGAGCTGGTTTAAGATGGTCATGTGCTGGTTTAAGATGGCCATGAATTGGTTTAAGCTGGTCATGTGCTGGTGTAAGCTGGTCATGTGCTGGTCATGAGCTGGTTAACATGGTCATGTGCTGGTTTAAGCTGGTCATGTGCTGGTCATGTGCTGGTCATATGCAGGTTTAAACTGGTCATGTGCTGGTCATGTGCTGGTTTAAGCTGGTCATGTGCTGTTTAAGCTGGTCATGAGGTGGTTTAAGCTGGTCATGAGCTGGTTTAAGCTGGTCATGAGGTGGTTTAAACTGTTCATGTGCTGATCATGTGCAGGTTTAAGCTGGTCATGAGCTGGTTTAAGATGGTCATGTGCTGGTCATGAGCTGGTTTAAGCTGGTGAAGAGCTGGTTTAAACTGGTCATGAGGTGGTTTAAGCTGGTCATGTGCTGATCATGTGCAGGTTTAAGCTGGTCATGAGCTGGTTTAAGATGGTCATGTGCTGGTTTAAGCTGGTTTAAGCTGGTCATGTGCTGGTCATGTGCAGGTTTAAGATGGTCATGTGCTGGTCATGAGCTAGTCCTGAGCAGGATCTAGTTGCTTAGGAGCAGCTCATGACCAGCTAAGGACCAGCTTAAACCAGCTCATGACCAGCAGCCATGCTTTAAAACATACCTTACCAACATATGCTGTTTTTTTCATCAGGGTACCCATAATTTATTCCTAAAATCTGTGGAAAATTATAGCTGATTAACAAAGGTGTAGAAGCACCTAACCCTGATCGTAAGCCTAAAACTGACATTTCCTGAAAAGTTATCCCTCAATTTTCATGGGCGATTGGAATGTTGTTCCAGGATCAACAAGGATGTTGATCCAGGAACATGATGTACTTGGTGAAATCACATTCACCTTGTTTTAATAAAATCCAGTGAAAATCCACTGCCTGCTTTTCTATAGCACATTATCATCTGATTACTGAGCAATGGTATGAAATGGCTTGACAAGTGTACCAATGTACTTCCTGTTCAAACAAGAGGTTTGGGTTGGACACTTCCTAAGGGCTCGTCTTGTGCTTTTTTATGTAACCAATAGGTTTCAGGTCATTTACATAGAGGGGTAGAGATTGGTTAAAATCTGTGCATAAAAAAACCTCACTAATGGCCAATTAAACATAGTCTAAAACTAGCACAATGGCCCTAGCCCAGATATCAAAACTGAAAAATGCCACTCCCATACCTAAAATATACATTTTAGTTACTGTTATGCATTATACACAATTTCACATGATGTCATAAACACAGTCTGTTTTCATACAGGAGCTCACAAATTCCCTGCCAGTGCTCCTCCCTCACAAAATTCATTGTCTAGAACTGTTTTATGATTGGTAGAATGTAAAATATTACAATGCAAGCATTTCAGTTAAATATGATTGATGCAATATGTCAATCCATTAACACACATATTAGAAAAAATCCAACAAGCTAATAATTAGACTTTTCAGTCACTGGCATCAAGTCAACAGATCTTTAAAAAAAATACACAGAGGTGTGCTTTTAAGTGAACTATACTCAATATTTATTAGTCTTTTTTGTAATTTTTCAATTGCACATACCTCAAACACTTTAACATTATTAAACTCAAAATCATGTATCTTGAAATGCATTGCCTCAAATACAATGAGCACAACTAACTCCAACTGTCTTCAGTTGAACAGTATTCTCTTCATGTTCCCATCATGCACTGCAGCTGAAATGGATCATGATAATTATTTATTGACTGCTGTATTGTTTATGCAATTGCAGTGTTGTGGTTGTGTCTGTTGTCCTTTTAAGTTATGTTATCACACTCAGAAAAAAGCTACAAAGGCTGTCACTGGGGCAGAATCCTTTCAAAAGGCACACATTTGTACCTTGTTTACCCCTAAAGGATTCATATTAGTACTTTAGAGGTACATGTTTGTACCTAAAGTGTACACATTTATACTTTAATGGTACATAATTGCACCTTTTGAGAAGGTACTTCCCCAGTGACAGCTTTTGTACCTTTTTTCTAAAAGTATTAAGTGTAAATTCAGAGAGCATTTTTGTAAGTTTGTGACCTGTCTACTGTCACCGTCATGTGGTTTGTGTGTTGGAGGTCAAGAACACTGCTCTCCAGAAAAAATGCAATGTATGAGATTATCTAAAAAATTTTATGTTGTTTTTAGATGTTACACTCACAATAGCACATCTGTGTCTGTATGTTGTTAGATTTAATCGACTTTAGATGAGGTTTATTAGTCTGTGAGGATCACAGCACAGTGTCCTTAACACTGGAGTGTCAGGAAGACCCAAACAGAAAACCCAAAATATTAAAGAGACTACACTATGTGAGTGCATAGTCTCTGTGGAGTGTAATATGCTCGAGCTCTAACACACACACACACACACACCACACAATGACAGTAAATGTAGACAGGCCACAGAGTTACAAAAAAAGCTCTCTGAATTTACATGTAAAATTAAAGAGACAAGTAAGTTTGTTAAATTCAAAAGCAATAGAAAGTTCTGTGCTCATCAAGGTTAATTGGTTTCAACTAATTTGAATGATTTAATTTTCGCATACCCAATACAATAAATTAGTTTGAGCACTAGTGTTTACAGAACAGAGCAAAAAGTAAATTCCACAATATAAATTTACAAAACAAACCATGATGTGTCAAAAGCATCTTCCAGCAGGTCTCGGCGTGATCATGATCCTCTGATAATGGTGACAATGATCCATCGCCCCCGTGTGGCCTCCCCTCCAAACACAGATCCTCAGAAGTAAAAATTGGGAAATTATTTGTTTAGATTCTTTTAAATTACTATTATTATTTAAAATAGCTGTTTTCTATGTGACTACATGTTAAACTGTAACTGACTGCTTGAAGCTATATA
>JAFVLL020011954.1:0-24813 GCA_021397915.2 Tor tambroides
ATAAATAAATAAAAAGCCTTAATTATTTCAAACTTTTAACCACCAGTGTGTATATAAAATAGGCTAATGCATGTGAATTAATAAGCAAATTATATTTTTATTAGGCCTATAAATCACTTTCCTATGCACAGCACTCGAAAGCAAAAGTCTTCAGATTTACAATGTTCTAGAGTAAGATTGAGAACGATTTTTATAGATTTTTAAACATTTTCTTAGACACGTGAAATCACGGAAGAAAGCAGATTTACATAACTCATCGCATGTCTGCTGAAAACTGCATTATGTAGCCTACATTGTGACGATTCGAATAACGGCATTAAAATCTGAGAAATTTGAAAAGGCCAGTAGTAGTTTGCATTCCTGAAAATTAATGTCTGCCGTTTAACTAAACGGTTGGCAAATATTGCTGAATTGTGTCGTCATGTTTAGCTGCTTACGTCTTACCTCAGCTCGCATTCAAGTCGCGCGCAGCTCAGCGTCTGTGAACGGTTAATCCCGCCTTCTACACTTTGATTGGCTATTTCAAACATTTTGACATTGACGAGCGCTTTTGAGCCGCTGCTACTGAGCCGGAGCACGCTAAATTAATTAGAACTTTTTGAATGAAGTGGGCCGCGCGGCCCGGGCCATTCGTCTGGGCCGATGGAAGGATATACGTATTTACTACAATCCATTTTTTATATATATTACGCAAAGGGCCGGCCCACATTGTACAGCGGCCCACTGGGAAAACTCCCGGTGCTCCAGATGGCCAGTCCGCCACTGTTGTCAACGCTGCCCCACGACTTTTTATTAATAACAGTTTAAATACTGAATCGTTGCATTGTATTTTCCAGCAACGAGAGGATAAAATCGCTGTTTTTGAAGTAACGTTATACTCGCTCACTGTAAAGAGAGACGCACATGCACTATTGTGCAGTCATTAATGATGTTAGGAAACTTTAGCGATTTTTTGCAAAAATTTTCTTTGAATAACATGACCGTAAATATGAACTCACGATTGAATGTAACATAAAACAAATGATTACTTTTCATTAAAATCTTTATTAATGCCAGTAATGCTTACATTTATGTGTCTTTTTGTTCGCTCGGGCAGCCATGTTGCCGCTGTAGCCGGTTTATGCTGAGATGATTCATACCCCTTAGTTTGAAGGGCTATCTGGCCCTTCCCCCACCCCTCCAACCAAAAGAGAATCGAGACACCCCTACTCCTTCACGTGAACGCGCAAAACGGAGGGGTGGGGGAAAGGGGAAAGGGGAAAGGCTAAGGGGTAGAAATGGGATTGGGCCTAAGCGCTCGCGCCTGTCTTCGCGCCTCTCTTGAAATCTGACTCCTGCTACAATGTGCCGCGGCTCTTCAGCGCGCGCTGTATGAAGCAGACGCTTTGGAGCAGCGCAAACCATGCACTCGCACAAATGCGACCACGTCAAATTTTAACTCGCACACTCTCAAAAAATGGTCGCAGTCTAGAACCCTGCCATATAACCTACTTGCAATATTGAATAAATGTTTGCAGGAATTTCCCTCATTATAAACTTGAAAGCTGCGGGGATGAGTAAAATTTTGTGATATACACACAATCCCCCACGAAATTCTGGACAGGATTAGTTATAACTCTATTACAGAGATTTGTGAAATAAAATTCCATTATTTTTTAGTATTTAAGCTGGCCAACCAATGTGATCGTCTAAATGCTCCGTTACCTCTCCCTCCTCTAATAACATGCCGGATCCATCAACCCGCTTTGTTCCGGGACCTCAAAATTTACAAATTAAGCACTGCATGTAACATGTTTCTTTGTTTTTTTTTTACTTTAATATTTTTGATACCTTTTACAAATTTTAACAACATTTAAAGGCTACATGCTAACATATTTACTTATAATTATTCATAGCATTGCAATAGTTTTTATTATGCTACCGAAATTGGTTCAGAGAACTGTGCGATTTTACTGGTATTGGTAACAACTACTGAAATGTGGGTGCCATGACAATACTATATCCCCTATGGAGAAGATTTTTACTTCCGGAAAGTGACTAGTGCAATCTGTGTGACACTAAAGTGTGCTGTAGACGTGAAGAATAGAGTGTAGCGGGCAGAATGTACTCTTAAATGATTTCAGACTCCTGATGACACACAGTGCCATTCCAGTTTAACACTATGAAGTGCTGCTTAATGGGGACAGGATGAACTTCATAGACCAAACATCACAAACCATAATGTGTTAAACAACAGGTCATTTCATAAACACACCCTCACATTAACCAAACATGTAGTCATTCAGAAACTGCTGCCCCAAGTTACATCAATTTCTACTTAACGTCACTAATGAATCAGATATAACAAAGCTCAAATACACAAACTGTGTTGAAAACACACACATACACAACTGCTACACCCTGAAATACACACACTTATATCATTCTCCCAGTAAACACACCCTAGGTCTGGCGGGATGCATGACATGCGTACTTGTTTTTCTTTTCAGCTGCTTTCAGCACACCAGTTAATCACCACCAGATGTGATGAAAAGAAACAGAGACACACACAGAGAGAGAGGTTGAGGAGCATATGTGTGTGTGTGACAGATTGGATGTAGAGAAAAATGGAGAGGAAGATAAAGACAAGCGAATGACAGAGGAGGAAGGAAGAGAAGTGGGATGGTAGAAATGCTCACTTGTTCATCTAAAAGAGACAGAGGCTGAAAAGACTGGAGGATTGTGAATAGTAAAATGCATAGTACATTTATATATACTTTAAAAAGTTTGAGTCTGAAGTTGGGATGAGTACTTTGTCCTTTTAAAATGGTGTTTAAATTGTATGAGTGCACAAGTATAGCTTGTCTTCGTCTGGACTGCAGCATTTATAAGAGTAAAAATATCAAATAAAACAGTTCACACAAAAAAGAAAATTTACTAGAAATGTATTCAGCCTCAGGTCATCCAAGATGTAGATGAGTTTGTTTCTTCATTGGAACAGATTACATCACTTCCCATTACACCAATGGATCCACTGCAGTGAATGGGTGCCGTCAGAATGAGAGTCCAACCAGCTGATAAAATCATCACACTAATCCACAAGTAATCCACACAACTCCAGTCCATCGATTTACATCTTATGAAGTGAAAAGCAGAAACAAATCCAACATTAAGGCATTTTATCTTTAAACCATTGCTTCCAGTCAAAATCTGAGTCCATAATCCATAATAACGCTTCCTCCAGCTTCTATTCTGATGGTAAGTAAGTGATGTCATGAAAAATTTCTCTAAATCTGTTCCGAACTCATCTACATCTTGGATGGCATGAGGGTGAGTAAATTTTCATTTTAAGGTGGACTATTTCTTTAATACAATTGTCCTTGCTTGTTGTATGCAGGTGTCGACAAATAGCAGTAACGCGCTATATTAAACTATTCGACTACGCATGTTGGCCCACCGAACCCCCCACCCCCCAAGCTCCCTCTGTCCCTAGCTGCCCGTATGGAGCTTTCCCACAGAAAAATATTCCCATATGATAGATTCTCTGGAAAACACATGTTCATTATTAAAAACATGTATTTTTAGTATTTATGAAGACTGATCTGTGAATGCAATCAACAGCACTTTCATGTACAAATATGGAATGGGACTTCGTATTTTATATTGACCAGTAAGTGTATACAGTATGAGCTTCATAAAGTGCAGTATGCCAGCAGCTCAGTAGGGATCAGAACTGGATATGCTTTGGTTGTCTATGTCTTGTTGTGCATGTGTGGATATGTCCAGTTTTTTCAGAGGGTATAAAGAAGAAAAGGACGCATTTGAATGCATCTTTGAAACCTGTTCGTAGTTTTTAGGGAGTTTCAGTATTCCTTTATTTCTATAACTTAGTTGAAGAGGAATTTAGAGCTTGAGCTGAGACCCTGTAGCCTCCTGCATTCTCAAACATCAGTAGGAAGGCTTTGTAACAAAACACTGTTACACCATCAGATGTTTTTAAATGTACTTCATACTGGTAAGAGGCTTGCTTCCTGTGATCAAGAGTAGTCATGGATGACAAGAGATCTCTCAGTTTCCTAACTGTAGTTTGACCATTGAAAAAGAGGAAAATCCTCCCTAAAACAATACAAATGGATTTGTACTGTAAATATGTCACTACATTTAATACCTCAAAACTCCACCAGGGATTGTGTGTGTCAAAGTATCATCTGTCCAACGTTTCTAAACACTCTTCCTCTGGAGCTACAAAACTCAGAGGAAATTGATCCAGACAGCATGACCGGTTAAAATGCTCCATTAAATGTTTGTCATGCATAAAAGTAAATTATAGGAATTGACATGATTCTTTAAATTCAGGCACTTTTATGTCCTAGAGGTTTAATAAAACTATCACGTGAACTATTAACTATGAAGGTCATATTAAAACCGTCTTGGAAACTGTCTTTACCTTTTCCCTGACTCTTATCTTACTTACTTTACTTTTGCTTTTTATTATTAAAAATAATAACCTTTGTTTACAAATGTATACAAATGTCGGTAAACATTTAACATTTTTTATTTTTTTGTGTGTGTGTGTGTTGATGGTGAACCTGAGTCATCACTGTATTTTAAGGACTGTCTGTCTGAAGTTAGTCTTTCTGCTGAACCTTTTTCACAAGTGAGATTGACTCAACAAAAAAAAAGTATATTATAATGAAATAACCTTGACCACAGTGCTGTATGACAGCTTTCGTACGTGTGTAAGTGTTAAGGCTGGTGCACGGAAGTGTGTGACTGCATAAATTTATGAATGATGTGAACTTTGACTCTTTATATCATTCAGAGTATGGAAAAAAACAGACTTCCCTCTGCAGCCAGAGCAGCTGCACCAAACCCAATCTCTGTCATACACACACGCACACACAAACACACACCTGTTTCCGGGATACAGTAAATCTTTTTAGTGGAACACCAAATCCACAATTCTAGTTAGATTTTCACTTGAATATCATATGACGCTTTTCACTGAAGCCTAATTCATATGCTGTCAAGCGGTCTTCATGAAATAAAGACCCTCTTGTTTTGTATCAAACCAGCATGCCACAGGAAGACTATGACTGTGCTGTGTGCAATGTGAGTGGATGTTTACCTAAAACATGTTTTCTGCTACCATAGGACCATAAGAATGTGTCTCCAGCAGATAAATTGAAGTGCAGTTGTGTATGAAATGCTATCTCTTTGCAGTAATGGAAGTCAGTGAGTTCAAATGTAGCAGTTCCTCAACATGATCTCAGAAGCACTGAATGAGTGTGTGCATGTGTGTGTCACGTCAGGTTTCTGACCTGCACATGTAGCTGTAATCGCTGTGATTCATTAGAGGCATGTGCACATACTCTGCACACATGCTCTTGGTCAGAAAGCCTACTAAAATGAGAAAAGGTGGAGCGATGAGAGAAAGAGGGTGATGGGGGGATGGGGTTAGGAAGAAAAAGGAGGTGATTGTTGAGGAGTTAGAGAGAGCGTTGCTGTAGCAAGGGAATGAGAGAGCAAAGGAAAGAGGATACCAGAAAAATACTGTCAGATTTTAAGGTCGTAAGATTTCTTGGACTACCGACAAAATAGGTAAGAAATTAAAGTTTTTTGTTTTTATTAATTTCTTTGTTTGAGTTCTTTATTCAATGCGCTAACCTTCTTCAGTTTTGTCACAAAAATAACTGAGAGACAGCAAACAACAGCCAGGCTCAATACAGAAGCCTTTTACTTACTTATCAAAATACCCTGAAACCCTGCATTCCTTAATCACATGGCTGTAGTGTTTTTCTCTCCAAAACTCTTACCAATGACATTAGAGTGTTTTTATGTGCTCTGACTGGTTTTAAATGGAGTTTATCCATGGCAAAGAATGTTAATCGATAATTTATCCAAGGGCAGTTGACACTGCACGGTACACACACTCACTCACATATGTGTAGAAGTTTGCTAACTGGTGTGTTTTGCAATTTGGAACAGCTGGATTGTTTGTATTCACTCTGCTAAATGTAAATTGTTTTTTTTGTTTGTTTTTTTGGAGATAATCTGCACTGAAGCTCTATAATGTCACTTGAGAAAGCAGGTTCTGAAGCTCCACTGGCTGTTTACTTAGCATTCATTCCATAACCAGTTCAGTGGTGATTATTCTTTCTGTTTTTTCAGTTCAGCAAATTCTGCTTGATCCCTAAAAGTACTTGATGCAGCCTAATATAGTCAGGTTGACGTGTAGTAGACACTGTGTTGCTGTAACAGAATGTGCAGCTATCAATGATTCAAACTGCCTATATCTGTAGGGTCATTTAAAGTGCAATCTTTGCTGATAAAACAAAAGCCTTGACCTAAAATGCTAATATTGCACCGTAAAAAGTGGTAACAGGCAATTGTTACACTAAGGAAGGATTAATTTCTTAAAAATGAATTTTGTTGGTGTAACCTAATGCGTATTTTTCATTTGAATGTTTAATTCATAGATGCTATTATGTTATTTTTATGTTGCTTGACAAAACATTATAAAAAAATACTTACAGTACAGTAATTAGACTTGTTCTATATATCAAAGTATGTGCCAAATGAATAGATGTCAATGTAATGACCTAAAGTAGCTAATAATTTTGAAGTACAGCATTTCAGTCTTTAACATTTTTATTTAACATTTTTAAATGTGTTAACACATTAAGCTAAATTTTATTCAGCCAAATAAAAACTTCTAGCACAGTGGTCTCAAACTGCATTCCTGGAGGGCCACAGCTCTGCAGAGTTTAGCTCCAACCAGCTCCAACTCACACCTGCTTGGAAGCTTCTAGAAATCCTGAAGGCCTTGATTAGCTGGATCAGGTGTTTCATTAGGGTTAGAGCTAAACTGTGCAGAGCTGTGGCCCTCTGGGAATTGAGTTTGAGACCACTGTTCTAACACATTCATAAAATGTTTATGTTATTATTTTACTGTAACTTATAGGCCAAGAATGGTTACTAATGTAATGTAATGTAATGAGTCATGAATCATTTGATTTGATTCTGAAGCTACACTGTAAAAAAACATTTAGTGCATTGATAAAAACTGACGCAGTCGGAAAATATTTTACTGTACATTCAAGAACTGTCATTCTTAAGTTCAGAATTCAAGAACTGTTAATGAAATTGACTCCTCTGATCTGAAGCTCCATTCATAACTGTCATATAAAGCCTATTTAAAAATACATGAATTTAAACATCTGCAGATCGCTGTGCTGTTCAGACTACATCGTCGTGAGGTTTGTGATTGTGGCGAGGGGGGCGTGGTTCAGCGAAGTCTGCAGCGGGAGAGAGCATCGGGAGACGAGCGGTGAGTAAGTAGGTCAAGTGCAAAGTGATGAACACCTGTGTCTGATTGCAGTAATTGGCGTGGAGAGACCTGATAAGGAGCCTCTGAGAGATGCAGAGGGAGAGAGAGCGGGACTGGAAGGAGACGCGTGTGCTGACGGGGTGTGGGAGCTGGGAGAAAGCTTGGAAACTGCATATATTAAGGAACCGAGTCCTTTGCGGCCGTGGCCGGACGGCAACTATTGTTTTGTGTTTGTTTTGAGTTATTTGAATAAAACCCACACGAGTCTCCTGACGCCAACCTTGTCCTCTTCCTTCCCTCTTCTTGAACCTGGTTACAGTGATGTTCACACTACATGACACTTCGTAAATGATCTGCAACAAGAGGTCGCACATGCACACTACACAAGATCACAACAACTCTGTCACAAAATGACTCTATCCAGTCCCCAAACCATGTTTTGGGAACCATGGAACAGGAATGACACAAAACAACACATGAGTTGTTTATTTGAAAATGGAAAGAAATTAGCACTGCAAGTAAGTTTGCGTGATGATCTGTTCGGAAAATATTTGCTCCATTTCTTGTTTCCACACTTTTTTAAAAGACATGTTGCTGCTGCTGTTTTTCTTTCAGTGACCTCAACCCATGCCATGCTCTCTCACTGGCTGTAGCTCGTCGCGACACCAGACTCTTTGATGCGTCGTTATAGTTCACACAAAGATTGCTGAGCGCTGATCACCCGTTGATTTTCCCCCCGATCACAGCCCGACCTGTCAGCAAGCTCATTGACTTGCAAATGGGGCATAAGTTGGGCTCAAAATCCTGTAGTGTGAACTTGGCATTAGTGACTGATTTATTTATTTATTTATTTTTTTTAGCAGAAGTCATGTTGGGGTGTGGACGTTCTGTTATCCTTCTTCTCATCATCAACTTTCTGGACCTCTCCTTTGTGTCATCATCATCTTCATCATCTCAGAATCCCACTCGACCCCGTTTCCACCCTTCCGGAGGGAGCGATTACTACACTGAATACGAGGACGTCACCACTGAGCCTCCCAGCTCATCCTCTACTCACTCTGAACACCCAGATCTCAATCCATGCAATTATGATATGTGTGTGGAGCAGCAGCACACCTGCATGGAGCTTGCAGAAGCCACAGGCTGCCTCTGCCCCGGGTTGAGCAATGGTTTCACTCCCCCGAGTCCACCGCGCCTCTTGAATCTGACTCAACTGGATGGCAAAGGGGTTGTGGTGCGCTGGTGTGCCCCCACCTCCATTGTCACCCACTACAATGTCTGGGTGAGAGGGAATGGCAAAGTGATTGATAAGAATATAGAGGTGGAGGAGAGAAAGAGGGCAGCAGTATTGGAGGATGTTGAGGCTGGTGTGCACATATGTGTAGAGGCGGTGAATAAAGGCGGCGTCAGTGCAGAGGTTGATCAGTCTTGTGCCACATTTGAACCCCAAAATACAGACTCTGGACTTGTGCTGAAGCTGGGCATTATTGGGGGTGTGGTGGGACTCATACTGCTCCTGATTCTGGCTCTGCTGCTGTGGAGACACAAATCACGGCAGAAATCCAACACACGGACCGAGACTGAGGGAGTTCTGTAACGTCTGTGTGTATATGTGACCAAAAATGCACTTTTACTTCATCTCGGTATGAATGATGGGAGTAAATGAATGAGTGTGGACTGATCGCTCGTTGTGAGTGTGCTGGATAGAGGGAGTCAGTGTATGAATGACTCAATGAACATGAACAGAAAGAGGGACGCAGAGAAGGTGGACGAATGACTCAGCACATTCTTCTCATTTGCTCGTCAGTGTCTACCAATGTGATTTAGGACAGAGACAAATTGCATACTGCTGGTGTGTTGACTCCAATTATGGGCACCATTTCAAGCACACTTCCTGATTACAAACACATTTTAAACTTGTGTATGTCTGTTTCTTCCTCCTGTATGTGTTTTCAAAGAAAAAGGCTGAATCACAGTTTCTCACATTTAGATTTAGGCCTGGATCAGATCAAATGATTTGTACATGAACAGAAAGGTAAGAACATCACTTTTTCTTGTACAAACACCTGTACAAACACCACATCACTTTGTACATCACTTTAGTAAGAAGGAGTTTGCTAAAAAAATCTGTGTAAATATGAATCTTACAAAATAAAAGATTTTTGTATGTTTTGGAAGTTTTATTTGTTGATAAAATAAAATATATGTTCCCATACAATACCATATGTTCCCAAATCACAGATGTGTCGAAAAATAGTACTGAATATATTCTTATATTGTGTGATTACTATATACAAAAATCTAAACTGTAATTTAACTTAAATCATTATATTATATTATTATATGCTAAAAACATATTATATGTATTTTACTGATATTTTATTGACAGTCACCTGAACCATAAATGGCATGTGACTATTCGCTCTACAGCCACAGGGAAATGATGTCATGACAGCACAGATTGGCTGTTGACCACACAACAACACACACTGTCCCAAACCCTTAACAACTATCCTAAATTGTGACATCACAGGCAGGGGAAAATATGTCCATTTCACACTTTTAAGAGCCGTCTAAACAAGAATCAAGCTCCGGTAAAGCATCTACTGTAATATAGTGAAACATTATTAATATATGTTGCTTGCAATAAAATTTCTGTGGTCATATAGCTGTCAATGAAACCTGCTTATTAAAAAGCTGCTTATCAGAAATGGATTGTGCAAACAAGGCAAACAGCCCCCTCCCCCCAACCACACACACACTTTTTTTTCAAAGGTCCTGGCATCAAACCTGGCACCATGTATCATTAAACCAAACAAACAACATTAAATACTTCAAATAACAATAAAAACAAAACATTTAGACCCTAAGCTCCTCCATATGCGTGAGTAAGTGAATGACATTGATTTAATGTAATTGACATTTACATGATTGACATGATTTAAGACCAAGTGTACAAATTCTACTCTCAAGGGGCAGATTCATCCAAAAACAAGGAGCAACAACAAAGAAGGCACAATCTCCTTTAGACTTGAGACAAGATTTAGGGACAGTTAGCAACAATCTTAGGATGACATAAGCAGCCTTGATGTCTGATAAATCTGAAGTTCTGAAATATATTTATGCAGAACCTTAAAAAAACAAAAAAGACAACCTTGTACCCTATAACTAACTGAGGCCAAAGAGACCAGCACTGGTGTAACACTAAACTGTTTTAGTCCCACCAGAAACACAAACAGAAGAATTGGGCTCAAAAACTTCTAGGTAGGCAATTTGTTTTGCAGAAATATTTTTTGTTTATACTGGTTGAGAGTCTCACAAAATATCACATCCTGATAGCAATAAATAATAATGTGATCTAAATATATATCTTCTGTGGAAGGCTCAGGACCATAAAATAAGTCCAAGTATTGCATTCGGAGGAGCGAAGTAATCTCAACTGAACAAAGCTGGTTGCACTTATGTGTCCTGTTACAAATTAAACATTAAGAGTTAAAACATAAATGTGAAAAAAATATGTATACATTTTAGAATGGAACCATTTACCTGTTGAGAGTGTGTTGACAGTTTGTGTAGTTAGATGGCTGAGCTGCAGAAACTCAGCAATGAGGTCGCTTTGAGAGTTACAGATTTGAAAAACAAAAAGGCGGGAATAAAGAACCCTAAATTCTAACACAAAATAACAATTTCAGCATAAAAGAGTTATTTAGGATGTTATGGTTCTAAATAGAACTTTAATGAGGTGGCTTTGACAGTTATAGATTTGAAAAACAAAAAGGCGGGAATAAAGAACCCTTAGCTCTAACACGAAAGAAACATTTCAGCCTAGAAGAGTTCTTCAGGATTATATGGTTCTGAATAGAACTGTAATGAGGTGGCTTTGACAGTTACAGATTTAAAAAACAAAGAAACAAACAAAAACAACGAGAATAAAGAACCCTAACACAAAAGATTCAATTGTGCATAAAAGAGTTTACAGGATGACATGGTTCTAGAACTGTTACTTTGTATAAAGAATCTTAAAAGAACAAACTTTTTATAATGTAGGCTACTTTTGGAGCAAAATATTATGCTAAATTATTACAACCATAGTGTAAACTATAAGCTGTACTAAACTGTAAAATGTCACACCCATAGAAAGACATTTTTATCCAGAAAAGTACTGTAACAAGAGAGGAACTTTTTTTTTTCATTATGTGTCAGGATTAGCGGGTATTTAAAATTAATGATTTTATTTTTATAACTTTCAAAAAAAGATCCATGACATAATGCAGTTACTGCTTCTGTACAAAATCACTTCCTTAAAATGAGGTGGTGGCTTGGTACGTCCAGACTCTTGTTAAGGATTGCTGGCATATTTCAAATTTTTCATTTACCGCAGAATCACCAGGGAATGAAAGGGACACTGAAATAGAGGAACTATTTTACAATGTTACAATGTTTTCATTCATTAAAACGTACATTAAAAAGTATTTTAAGCGACTGAGGTTACATCATTACGCCAGGTGGCGACAAAACCCAACGATTTCTTTTCAGAATTGATTTCCTTGCTAGAGTAACAACTGCTTAATAAACATTTGTTCTTTATTAACTTTGTTTCTTATTATGTTTTCTTTCTTTCTTTTTTAACTTTGTTCTCTGTACAGTTCGTTCTCTGTCCAGTGTTGCAATAAAAATACACAATATATTCTGCATTCCTGAACATTTCATCACACCTTCCCCCCACAAGCTGATTGGGATATAATCTTTTATCCTTTCAATTCACATTTTTCACATCTTTTAAAAATAAATAAATATGGAGAAATGTGTACAGACTCGGAGAAATGCTCGAAACAGACATGTATAAAGCTATTCTGGTACAGCAGAGACTGATTCAAACACTGTTAAAAACTCCTAAAAGAGAACCGACTTGTCTTTTTTCTGTAGTATCAGTCACAAATTTGAATACATCATTCCAAGCTAAGTGCAGCTGAGCCAGGAAATGGGCCACACAATCCCAAAGAAAAGGAGTGCTGACGCATGTCGCCCCTGAGGCATTGCCAGATCCTGGTTTTAGAACTGTAGTTCAAAACTGCCCCTGTAAAAGGCGAATCTGAACAAGAAGTATTCATTGGGAGCTTCATAAAATGGGTTTCCGTGAGTGTGTGCTGCCTGCAGTCACACAAGATGACTGAGGCAATGCCAAGTATGTGCTGGATGGTGTAAAGCTAAACACCACTGAACTCTGGAATAATGAATCACGGTTTACCATTATGCTCTCTCATGGATGAGTTTGGGGATGACTGTATAAAGCTACTTGACCAAATTTATGTAACAACTATAAAGTTGGTCAAGGAGAGAAAAAAAAAGGTCTGTGGCTGCTTTCCCTGCTTTAGTTCCACTGAAGAGACACACTTCAGAGAAGGTCCTTGTCTATTTTAGCATGGCAAAAACAACTCCAGACACACACTTTGGACATATTCCTCATTTTTTGCAAAAATGTTCATTTGTTATTATTTATTGCATTATATTTTATTTGTGTTCTGTATATCATTTTGTAATTCACCAAACCATATTCCTTTGGATCAGAGCTTCCAATTACTGGTTGGTGTCCACTGGTGAGATCTAAAATTTAGATCTTAACTTTTTGGCTTTTTGTGCTTAAATTGGCACATATACTGAGGCATATGTTTTGTTCAACACAAATGTGATTGTTATTTCTTATTTCTGATATACTAAGATCTGCCACCAGGTGCCGCTGCACAACATGACCAAGAACACAACAAATCTCAATAGCAGCACTGTTTCATCACAGGAAGTGTAAAAGTTACACCAAGGGACGGGGGAAATCTTTATGTAGATATGCAACACTGTGGAATACAGTTATAGCCTATAATGCAATATATTTCTTTTTACTTTTTCAAATAATTATTCAAGAAACTAAAGGGTTAATGTAACATATTCATGTTTATTACTTTCACAGTCATGATTTTCAATGACAAGTTAGAGAGGTATGAGAATTTTACACAAAAACAACAATATTTACACCTGAAGCAAAACCAGCCAACTAGTCAAAAACCATTCTGGCTGCAGAGTGTCTCATATAAAGCTGGAACTATAGAGTAATAGGCCTACTACTTATATCTCAAACATAACCCATTCATGCCCAGATCTCTCCTCCTACCCTATGCTACCCTCACATTCTTCAAATTCACATCTTAATTTTAATTATTTGCACAATCTTTTATATGAACAAGTCGCAGCATACATTAAACAAGTTGTAAACTTGTATTTGCCATTCACTAGAGAGCATTAATGATAATATTTGAAAAAGATGGTGGTGTAGAGCAGTGGTTTTTAACCTTTTGACTTCAAGATGCTCCTTTTGTCCAAGACAATATTCGAAAGCTCTTCTGTCTAAGCTGATATCCTCTAGTACTTCTGTTGCAATAATAAAAAAATAAACCACAAAATATGTTAATGTTGTACATCTCTACATTTTTTTTTTTTTTTTTTTTTACATTGTAATTAAGATTATGTTAATATAACTCAATTTCTTTTAAGATATATTAGGGCCCCCTGGCAGCTTGCTGAGGCCACCTAAAGGAGGGTGGAGAACCACTAGATCTTTTGTCTATCTGACAATATTTTTGTCTGTAAGACATGAAAAACCTTTAAACTTTTTTTACAGCTAATTTAAATTTCACGATAAGCCAACATCAAAGTTAAGCTTGGCTAGCTTGACTTTCATATTACATGTTAATGGTTTATTACAGTTTATATTTAATCAATTGTTAAATACATTATTTTGCATCAGCTAATGCTTGATGTGTAAACTAGAATTTTGTGTACGACATGACCAATAACTAAACACTAATGAACGTTAATCCGTTTTTCGTTCTGAAGATCGTCATTTATATGCGCTTTGTTTACGCGAGAGTATGTCATTAAGCCGCGACCACATCTTTGACCAATCAAAAGTCAGGATTGACCCCAGTGTTTTTACTGTGGAATGAAGGCTCTGGCGCGTAGCGAAAAAGCGATTACTACATTAATGCAGGTTAACAACAGTATCGTTGTGAGCATTCAGGACGGTTATTTATCGAGCTTTCACCAAAACCAAGTCAGCGAAAAGCTCCATTAGCAAGAGGAAAGTGTGGGCTAATTTGCTAATGGCAATGCTATAGTAGCTCATCTGGCTCGTCTCTAGTTTTTCATTTCTGAGTGATTAGGAAATACTGTCGCAGCGAGACTCCAGAAGATGACCGTTTCCTTTTATATAGCATTAATATATCACAGCGATAACTAATAATATAGCTTTCCTCTTCGTTTGTATGCACAGCAGAAGAATTCGCTATGAACTCGAAGCGCAACAACGGTGAAAGCGGGGCGGGCAGAATCAACCCAGTGTCGGTACCAACAGCAACAAACAGCTCATCAGCGAGTGCTTCTCACCGTAAACAAACTATAATCAACTCATCCCACAAGGGAGAGAAGGATGAGTGCATGCAAAACACAGTCCGGGACAAAAACCTGTCCATCTCCACACTCAGAACGCGCCTCGGACCGACCATCCGGTCCACTCTGTCCGCGGCGGTGGACACCCTTCTGGGCGAGATCGTGACGGTTCTGTCCGAAACCCAGCGGGAGCTGATGACCAAAGAGCAAGAGAACGAGAAGCTTAAGATTCGACTTGAAGTCTCAGAGAGAGAGCTCAAGACATTACAGGAGTGTCTGTGTAGCGCACAGAAATTAATCGACCAGCTTCAGGGTCCCTTTGGGAACCCGCCCATGCCGGGTCCTCACGTCTACGCCACGGCTGGACCCGTAAACTCGAGCCGCTTGACCCATCGGAGTGCGCCCGAGCCGGATCCGCGCTGCTTTACCGGAGCTGAACCCGAGTTGAGTGGCGCTCTGGGTGATGCCATACACGGCTTTGACTCCAGGGAGGAATTCAAGAGCTGCCACCTCTCCATTCAGGCGGATGGGACGGTGACGAACAGTTTTTATGACCCTATAAACGTCCATTCCTCTAACATCTGTTCAGATATGAACCGACCTGGTAAGACAACACACAGTGTATTACATGTAATGTGAATTGTTGATGTGCTAACACAGAAGCATTCAGGCATTAGACAGAGTATAATATATAGATATATAGATAGAGATGCACAATATATCGGTTCCATATCGGTTATCTGCCAATATAGTAGATTTTTAAATATCTGTGGATATTTAATTGTGCATGCATCTCTCTCTCTCTCTTACGCACTTTTTTCATTTTATTTAACTAATATTAATAATCTATAATTCTGCAAACTAGAAATTTAATATTAATTATTAAAAATTCTCAAAATGACAGTTTTTCATTTCTGAATTTTAATGTCTAAATTGTAGCTTTTCAAATTATTTGATTTGATTTTATATTGTAATATTAAATATTATAAATAGAATTCTTTTAATATCATCCATATATTGATTATCAAACAACCTGAAAAAGTTTATATTGGTGTATCCTTGTTTCTCTAGTTTAGAGATCAACAGTTATTCATGTTTTACAACTTATTCTGATTATTTTATGCTTGTGTGTCTGATAACCATACCAACATTTCTCTGTTTTTTGACATATTTAATAGCCTAACTATAAATCTCAAATAATATAATCACAAAATGCATGAAAATTTTACAATAACAACAGCTAAAAGTAATAAGATTATCAGCTCTTCACTGGTATTCATAAATGTTTTGAGACAATCTGAAGAACCGATAATCCATTTTATTGCTGTTGTTCCTGTTAAGATATTGAAAAAATGTCTACCTTTAATGCACACAACATCTGCTGTTCTTGACTGAACATTTTGGAAAAGACAGCTTTTGGTTGCCTCTGTTTAACAGTTTGATAATTGGTAGTTTGCAGCTGTAAATACCTATAATAAAGGTGAACTGTCTGGTGTTTAGCATTATAATCATTTTGTCAGTGAAAATTACAGATATCACATTATATGCAAGGTATCTAATATTCTTATGAAGTACAATGAGAAAACAGTTTTGCAAATTTTCTACCTGCGTATAAATGTGTGACGTTTCACAGGTGAGATGGTGGATGACAGCAGAAGACTCGCACATGCCAGACCCCAAAACCCTCCCTCACACACTAGCTTCTCTGTAAAAGAGGAGCAGGTTCCTGCCTCCGGACAGGTGTGTATGCGAGGAAGAGAGGCGCCCACAGAGGCTGAGCACTCGGCACAGAGTGTGTGTGATCTGGCATACGTCCATGTGGTTGAGGAAGAAGGAGGCCCCCGTTCACACCATCACCAATCCAAGCCTACACCACCGCCCCCCTCCAGGCCTCACAATGGACCCTCCTCCAGTAGTTCACCATCACAAGGAACCTCTGGACTTAGGTCGGCCCAGAGGGATGCTCCTGGTTTGGGTATGAGCACAAGCAGGAGCCCAGGGGTGGGCGGCTCATCTCCAGAAGAGCCCATACGGCGCTCCATCTCTGAGCTGATGGGAGAGGCACCTGGGGAACGTCCTCACTTGTGTCTGGAGTGCGGCAAGACTTTCCGTCTGATCTCTAGTTTGAAAAAGCACCTGAGGATCCACACGGGAGAGAAACCGTATCCGTGCACCGTCTGTGGCCGCCGTTTCCGCGAGTCCGGGGCTCTTAAGACTCACCTCCGCATCCATACGGGTGAGAAACCATATTCCTGCTCCGATTGCGGAACGCAGTTTCGTCATCTCGATGGCCTGCGGAAGCACCGCCGCACACACACCGGTGAAAAGCCATATGTGTGCAGCGTCTGCGGGAAAAGGCTCAGCCGCCTGCAGCATCTGAAACACCACCAGCGCATACACACGGGAGAGAGGCCGTGTTGCTGCCCACTTTGCCACAGAGGCTTTAAAGATCCAGCTAGTCTGAGGAAGCACCTCCGTGCCCATCAGGGTGAGCCTGGAGCGGATGAAGCAATGGGAATGGCTGGTTTGGGAGAGGGAGATGGAGCATCCATAGATGATGAGGATATGAGGTTCGGGATGTGGGGGGAAGAGGAAGGGAATGAAGGCGAGCCTGTGGTGGACTGTGTTTAGTCACAGAGTTCCATATAAAGAAAACAATAAAAATTTTAGTCTTTTCGTGAAAAAATAAACAAATCTCTGGCTTAAAGGGATAGTTCACCTAAAAATGAAAATTCGGTCAATTCTGAAAACTCACCCTCAAAACACAAAAGATAACATTTTGAAGAATGGGGGGGGGAAACAAATAGTTTCTGGAAGCCACAGACTTCCATACTATGGAAAAAAAATACTGTTTGGTTACCAACATTGTTTTGTGTTCATTTTTAATTTTTATTTTTGCGTGAACTATCCTAACTTTTTTTTTTTTTTTTTAATTCAAAACCGAAATGTGGCGATGACTATACAACAGAGGTTACATCTTGTCCTGGACTTACAAAAAAACAATGTCTGTGGCAACACTTTCTTGTAGAGACTGACTTTAAAACCTATAACAAGCTCATTATTTTTAAATTTATCATGATGACTCAAATATCCACTTACTTCAAGTACATATTATATCTCATGACATCTCAGATGTCACATCATATAGACCAGGACATGTAGACTTGCAACCTTTTTTTTTTTTTCTTTCTCTCTGTGTACTGTATTTTAGTGTAGGGGCTGTTGACGCTCCAGTGGGACTAACAGGGTATCATATCTGTTACTCGCATGTTATGGGTTTTGTCATTGGTGTGATAATCATTTTAATGTGCCCTCTTAGAGAAAGAGCTACGATGAACACATTAAAGCCTTAACTGTGGATTTATTGCACAGGCTCACACACAGATGTGCATCAATAGCTGTAGTATTGTTTTAAATTGGGTTCTTCACCTTTTTATCAGTGGGTGTTTGCAAGCTGCAGAATATTCATTCAGTTTACTCTGGGTGTTTGTTGAGTGCATCATTGGATTTAAGAGTGTTTGGAGGGTGTTGTGTTTAAGGTGAAGAGTATCTCACAAGGTGCTGATCCAAAGAATCAGAATTGTGACTGCCAGGGATAATTCAGCTGACTCATCTGTAAAAATGTATTTACATATCCAACTTAGCTATGTATTAATATGCAGATTGTTTTGGCTTCTCCTTTAGGTTGAGGTATAATGAGCCAGCACAGAAATCAAGTAAACTTTAAAAGTGCTGCCCTCTACTGAATATATGAGGGAAAGGCTGTTTCTGCCAAGTTGCTTTTATGGTTGGTTCTCCTCCAAAGATGGAGACACTGTTTCTCTTGTGGCCATGGTGTCAAACTGTGTGGTTTTGTGAAAACATCTTTTTTTCTTTTCTCTCTCTTTTTTTATATATATATATATATCTCATGAAATGCCGTTTTGTACATTTGACTTGTATATTCTGTACATTGAATTGAAATAGGTTAGTCTTAAAAATTTCAAGCCAGAAACTGGAGCTTAAAAAGATCCATGACAAGTGTTTTAATAACTCTGAACTATTTAAACTGTTCACTTTGTTACAATATTCTGTATGTTTCTGTGCCCACATGTGATGTTGAATTTAGAGATGTTGTTGCAGATGTTTGAAGGTTGTGGTCCATCTGTATTTGATTCAACAAAAATGATTGTTGATTGTCTAGCTCCAACAAATCGTCAGTGTAAAAAGACCTCATCCTTAGTAAATATGCAGAACAGAATGTTTGATACCATGTAACGATCCATACTTTTTGCTAGTGTTAAACCAGTATTTTGGGCTGGTCTGCAACCTTATAAGTGTAATGCTGTAATACAAGGGACAAGGGACAGCAACTCTTTGGCCAAATGGAAGGGAAGATTCTAAATAGTTGTTTGTAATGTTTAGTTCCATATATGGTATGATCAATGTAATCTTTCATTCTCTAGAATTATACATCATTGTAAGAAATCAATACAGGACCATTTTCATAAGAAAACATTGAAATCTGCTGAGATTTCTTTTGCGATAACATCTCTACTTGCATATCCTTTAATATGTATTTTCTGTTATTATACTCTTTAATTGAGAAGGGCACAGTCATCATCTTCTTAATATCTATAACAATCAAGCTCACTCATATTCAGAATGATGTACCAACAGTATTATAATCATTTAAAATTAAACATTTTCAAATAATCGATTACCAGCATTCTTTTGTGTTCAACAGAAGAAAGAAACTCATATAGGTATGGAACAACTTGAGGGTGAGTAATGATGACAAGAATTATCATTTTTTGGTAAACTATCCCAACATATATTTTTTTTAAGGGTCAGCTTTTTCCTCTTTTTTTTTTTTTTTAAATTCAAAACTGAAATGGGCGATGACTAAGGGAGCCGAAAGCGTGCCAAGAAAATATATGCCACACCATTATACCACCACTACAAGCCTGAACTGTTGATACAAGGCAGGATGCATCCATGCCTTCATGATGTCTTTGCCAAATTCTGACCCTACCATCTGAATGTCGTAGCAGAAATCGAGACTCATCAGACCAGGCAACCTTTGCAAATTGTAGCCTAGTTTCCTGTTCTTATCTGACAGGAGTGGCACCCAGTGTGGTTTTCTGCTGCTGTAGCCCATCTGATGTGTTTTGTGTTCAGAGATGCTCTCCTGCATACCTCACTTGTGTTAAAGTTACAAGTGGTTATTTGAGTTTCTGTTGCCTTTGACCAGACTTTGAGCTGATACATTCTCCTTTGACCTCTGGCATCAACAAGACGCTCAGAACTAGAGATGGATGTGCATGAAAATGCCAACAGATCAGGAGTTTCTGAAATACTCAGATTAGCCTGTCTGGCACAAACAACCATGCCACATTCAAACTTCAAAGTCACTTAAATCATCTTTCTTCCTCATTCTGAAGCTTGGTTTGAACTTAAGCAGATTGTCTTGACCTGGCCTGCGTTCAGCCCCGACAAAACGGCGCAAAATGTTTTTTAAACAGAAATGCTCGTGCGTTGAACACCCTGTTCTGATGACGCAAGAGTTGCAACTATGGCAGCTGAGAAGGCCATTCTTTTTGTTCTTTTTGAAGAATTTTCGTAGCCTGGTGAAATCGGTATAAATACGTGTTTAATACTGCAAAATACGCTCGACAAGCATGTCTTCTAATATCTTCAATTGTTGCGTATACCCAGCTGCAGCGGACACATTTGTAATGACTTGAATTGGACCCATGTGCGAGCTATCTCTTTAATACTGCGTAGTTTATATACATGTTGCTGCTGATTGGGCTGATATTTTTGACACACCCGCCAAACAAGAGAAAAAGTATCTCCAAACCCCGTTGCACACCGTTTCCAGGAAACTTGTCGTTCAACCTGGAAACCGTAGCAAAACGTTGTGCTTGAACGTGCCCCATGTCTAAATCCCTAAAGGCATTAAGTTGCTGCCATGTGATTGGCTAGCCTAGATAGATATTTGTATTAATGACCAGTTGAACAGGTGCAGGCCTACCTAATAAAATGGTGAGTGTATAATGTTTGTATGTGAACAGGGCTCATGAACTTGGTCAAGAAACAGGACAATGTTATAGGTAGGGCATTTTGTGAGGGAGTTCATGACTGGGATGAAATTAGAAATATTTTCCTCTGACTGTATTCATATATAGTCTTTGTTTACAGTTTTATGAATAGTCTTTCTTTTCTGTGTGTTGACTTGGGTTATGCTGGGTTGAGACAGTCTGACTCACAGGGTACAACAACAGAGAAACTACTTGTATTTTGAATTTGAACAAATCTATGTTGAAATGGAAATATCTATCATTTTCAAGAGAATAACATCTGTTATCTATCAATAGATGTGCTGGTTAATATTTTTGTAGAATTTTTTTTTTCTTTTCAGGAAACCTCGATAAATAGAAAGTTCAAAAGAACTATTTATTTGAAATAGATTTTTTGTAACATTATAAATGTCTGTCATATTGTCATTTTAGATTAATTGTCATGGACGTTTACTTTTTCTCTTCACTTTCCTGCTTCCTTTGTTCTATTTTTGCCGCCAGCTATCCGTTACCATGAACACTCATTAATCAGCCCACCTGTTCTCCCTTTAGTTTGTTATCACTGTGTATTTAATGCTACATTCATGTGCCAGCAGAATTGTCATAAATATGAGTTTCCTAATCAGAAATTAGACATGAACCCCTCTCAAGTCGTATTTACTACTGGGAAACTCGGAGATCATTTTGATACCAGAGTTTCCGAGTAAAATTTAAACATGGTGGAGGGGACAACCACTGCTGTTCTTTATTAGTTTTTTCCACAACTACATCACTTTGTCTTGTTGCTAAAGTAGTGTATTCATAGGCTATATATGAACAATCATTTATGTTTTATAAACAGTGAAATAAGCATGTATTTGACCAAAATTCCAGAATCGTCATTAAGCTGAATATCTAGTGCTGTGAATGTTTATCTGATTGTCAGCCAATGGGATGCTACATTTTATTCTTTCCGATAACAAAGTACTTGAATGCTACAAGCTCGTAATCATGACTTTATAAGTGGGAAATAGGAAATTTCCGATTTCGAAGGCAGCATAAGTTCCTCTTTGCTTACCTTTCATTTGTGTGGTGTTGTTTGTGTCATACTCTGTTTTGAATGTTTGGATTAGCCATATCTTTGTTGTTGGAATTTAACTTAAGGTATAAATTAACATGACAACGAGTTTAGTGTGTCCTTGCTGAAGAAATGTGTTTTAATTTGAGGGAAAAAATTTTACTGACCCTAAAATATTTGTAATTCTACCGCATGACATAACATCAGCTTTACACCAGCCAGTGCAGTTTGTCACATCTAAGTATAAAAAATGTCTAGAATTGTAACTTCCACGGTATCTGCTTTAAGTATCCGTTGTCAGTCTTGTTCTATACCATTTCCCATCACTCTCTTCAACTCCCAAAGATCTCCGTTGTAAAAATGCCACTGTGTTTTGCCCCAGACGATGAGACATCGTTCAGCCAAAGTCTGTCCCACATTTAGTTGATGTTTGGCCAGAGCTCTCCTCCCTGGATTCTGAAGTGACTCATGTATCCGCTCAGGCGTGATTATAGTCTCTGTGACGTAAGTCAGGACCACTCTGCTCTTTGAGCCCACACCCTGCCTCCAGACCACAGTCCTTGCTCTCTATGCTGCGGTAAGCAGGATTTAATGTCACATTGAGGGTAAGCTTTGTTGGGCTGAATGCGCATCCTGCTGCTCTGTGTCATCAGATTGTTATAGTGATTATTCTGACGTGCATTGTTTTTCATTGACAGAACTAGTCGTGTGCGGGGTTGACATCGTCTTGCTGCAAGAGCTCTTAAAAATAAAGTTTCTCTGTTGGCATCTGATGATTCCATGAAGAAGCTTTCTGTTTCACAAAATGTTCTTTGTAGTGGAAAAGGCTTCTTAAGATTCTTCTTCAGATTTTTAAAGAACTGTTGTTCAGAAGAGTTTTTTTTTGGGGGGGGGGGGAAACTCTTTCTATGTTGTGAAAGCCTTTATAATGAAACTTTATAATGACTTTATATAAAGTTTATTTTGAAATGCATTAAAAAATGGATGCTGACATGGAGTGCAACAGTTTGCTTTTTCTATATGTTTTGCTTTCTGTGTGCATGTGTGTATTTTAGCATAAAATTCTTTGTGAGCTGAGCAACTGCGCATGTCCATTGTGGGTTTTAGAGCTGCATGCCTATGTGCAGCCAAAAATGTAATATTTGCCTGTGAACTCAGTGTGTGTGTGTGTGTGTGTGAGAGAGAGAGAGAGGAGCTCTCATGCAGTCATTTCCTCAGTGACCGAAAGCAAACATTCTCACTTTTCTTAAAGGAAGTGACTCAACTCACTTTCTCTAACATTGCCTCTCCATCTCACAATTTTTTCTTGCCCACTGGCTGATTTTACTGTCTTGAATTTTCCTTTTCTCCCATCTTGTTTAAAATCACATCCTCTATAAAATCAAATTCTCTTGGGTTTTCTTTTATGAGGGTCAAATTTCAAAACATTCATATCTTTAGTTTTAAGTTTTCTCCTCATCTGGTAACAAGAACACACTGAAAAACAACTTGTGTAGAATTGACCTCGAAACAATTTTCACTCTTGAAATTGCTAGTAGCCTAAATTTCACAAATAACTAAAAAAAAATAACACACTGATTTAAATGTGAAATTTTTAAGTAAAGAAACTGAAATAGCATTTTCTTGTAAAACATGCTCTAATGATCTTTGTTTTATTTACAACTATTTAAAAACACTGCTTTATTTTCCCTCCTTTATAAAAAAAATATACCATGGTAGTAATATTTTTGCCGCAAAATTAGTAATAAAATGTCATAATAATAAAATGTTAGGAATCTCTTTTTTAAAGCCACTGGTGGCAAATACCACCAAAACAACAACAAAACACCAATTGTATTTTCACAATGTTGCTGTAGAAATAATACAAACAATTGTAGTATTTTTTTCTAAGGGCCTGTACATGGTACTCTAAAGAATACCAGTTAATACTTAAGTGTATAGGCCTACATATACAAAAATACTTAATGGAATACCATGACACTATTATCCCTGCTGAAAAAAGAGAGAATGTTGTTGGTTGAAGCATAACTGTAACCACCATAGACACTGACCTCAGTAATTACAAATTAATTACCACCACTAGTATTTGAAATTTGCACTGCTCTGCTGCACTCCATTGTGCAGTGCTCTGTTTGTTGTTATTGTTTTGTTTATTCTTCACAGACAACGGACCTCAGTTTTCCAGGAGCAAATTCAAGAATTTTTCTTTTTTTCACGAAGCTCACTTGCATTCGCTGTTTGGTCGCTTGTAGCTTGCTGCTTTTAATTTCTCTCCAATTTCGCCACTTTCTCTCTTGCACATTTGGGTTTAATAATCCCTTCTCTCACCTCCTTGGAGTTACTTTTTGGTCAATCCATACGAGAGAACCACTTCTGACACCATGTTTTGTTTATTTTTCACACACAGACCCAAACACAGTCACTCTTAAGCAGTGTCGACATCTTTAGTCTTAACCCTCTGACCTCTGCCCCGGACACACCCACTTAAAGCCCATACACAACACAGTTATGGATAACAAAAAACCTTACATTTGAAGGCTGGTGTTCCTCTTTGGTCTTCAATGTAAAATGATTGAGATGGCCAATCAAATCAAAGTAGACGGGGTTTACAGAAGCAGAGCGCGAATACGTTGAAAGAGAGCTAGGTATGATTTAATAACAGCTGTTTTACAATAGAAAGTTATCCAGTGATGCCAACTACTCGACTTTTTCTCAAATATGGCTGTTTTGAATTGAAAAGTGGCATATAGGCAATATTAGGCATAGGCCTACAAATAAATGTGAATATGTATATTTTAAAATATTACTTACAAACGGTTTAAAAGGATCACTTCCTAGCAAGAATTTGACCTACACTGTAAAAAATGATCGTGATTTTAACGGTAAAAACTGTGAAAATGCTACAGTAAAAACCTGTTAAATGGTTAACGGAAAGTTCCTGTAAAATT
>JAFVLL020011954.1:24913-40392 GCA_021397915.2 Tor tambroides
AAAATCATTTAGCAGATACATAAAATCTAAGCTTACAATAAAAGCATAACAGTGTGTGCGTGACACGTGCTGTTTCACTCATCTAATTCTACATAAACCCACAACCTCTTACAATAGCCTACCTTGAAATCTAACCTAAAAAATAACCATGGTTTTACTACAGTAACCATTCTAATTTAGAGATTTATAGTTAAAATACTTAAAACAAACAACAGGATGAGTTCTGTCATATGCCGTATCACTACGTGCAATGATAACGAGAAAAAAATGAGAAAATAATCAGCTGTAGCCTATATGAAATATAAAATACTTTACAAAACTTTCTTTTTGTGCATTACTTGTATCCTGAGTCTGCCACTCTATAATGGTACTACTAGAAATAATCTGGAATAATGTCATTTGTGAAGACAAAAAAAAATTGTGTGAATTATCTTATTTGCTAAAATATTCAGAAAGAAAAAAACAGATTTCTAGGATGGGCCTCTGAATCTGGCAAGGAAGAGGATGCTGTTAGGTTGATTGTGCCTGATGAAGAACATGAAGGTGCAATCTGCTTTGAAACTTTCTTAAAAATAAAGAAACAAACAGTAAAACAGAATGCAGTTATTTCATTTTAGTGCATATTTTGGGCTGCATTTTGTAAGCACATCATTTGTAAAAGCTTATGGACAGTGGCCTTCAGTTTGCATATGCTTTTGCACTACTGAAACAAAATGCAGATCAACACCTGGTTTATTTTAAATGGCATTTCTTTAGTGTCTCTTGAAAAAGGAGTATTTCATTATTCACATTGTTCTGAACATTGGCATTAAATCATAAGCTGCTGTGTCTCTCACAGTTAAAATAAAAGAACAGCAAATGTGTGATGTAACATGTTTTAATGACTTTCATGGAAAATTTCATATGTTACATATATACAGAGTGCATCAATTTTGTATCACCTAAACACAGTTAAAGGTTACTCTGATCCTAAAATTTACCATCTACATAATTTCACACTCACATTCTGATTGGTTTAATGTTATTAACCTGAACAGAACTAGACTAGTCCTCTCATTTACCACACCAGGCTTAAGAAGACTTTTAATTTTATCTGAAGTGAAAAAAAAAAGTTTTTCATTGTTTATAGTATTCTATACATTGATCAAATCATATGTACGTTTTGTTCTTGTCTTTTTCACAGTTCTCTACATCAGTTCTCTATCACATATATAGCAAATAATAATAGCCTAAATATGATTCTGATTTATAGCTCAAACCCTAATCAAGCACAAACGCCTGAGTTTTAAGTAATTATTTAAACCTTTATGAGATTTTCCAGGTGTGCTTGATTAGGGTTAGAACGAAAATGTGCAGGACAGTGGCCCTCCAGGAGCAGTTAGCCATCCCTGTTTCCAAACCTTTCATCCTTAAAATTTCACCTTCACATTCTGAAATGATATTAACTTATCACTCTCTGTGATAATGAGCTGCTGTGACTCAGCAGATGCTCCAATGATGATTTTATGGAGTTCAAATACTCCTGCAGCACAGACAGCAGAGAGCACACAGAGAGCATCAAAATTAATTTTAATTTAAAAAATACACTGTACAGTAATCTGGAAATCTGCTTTTGAAGTTTGTTGTTCATGACACAACAGAAACTGGTAAAAATTTAAGTAATAGTATCAATGGTAACATTGTGTCTCCTCAGTAGACAGAAAATGCACATTTCTAGTATGGGCCTCTGAATCTGCCAAGGAAGAGGATGCTGTTAGTGGGGTTGTGCCTGATGAAGAACAAGAAGGGGTGATCTGCTATGAAATTCTGAAATTCTAGTCGACGGGCACAGCCAATCACACATAAATATGCAGTGGCTGCTGCTGCCTCAGTGCCTTCCTCATTCACCTCAACAAATGCTTTGTGAACCACAGCTGAAATGAAGAGATCATCTTTACTGCTCATGCCTGTGAGATCAGCCTTTGTTTCCTGGAATACAGAGCTCATACCCATCTCTTGTAGTATTTCTGATAGGGAGCTCTCAATCTCCAGCTTGAACTTTGGCAAATGGACTCTGATATCCATCCGCGTGGCCATTTTGTCTCTTTTGGTCCAGTCAAGCAGCCTGTCAGTGGTCAACTCGCTCTCCAGCTGTCAAACACACACACACACACACATGCTGAAAAATGACACACAGCACCAAACTAGTCTACAGCATCAAAACTATCCATCATGGCACTTCTGCTGACCTTCAGAAGAGGGTCAGAGCCATCATGAGTTTCGTTTGGAAGAAGGATCAACATGCTGAGCTCCTCCTGTTTATAAGGTAATTCCAGCACTTGCAGTTCATACTCTGGGATGTATCTGAAAGGGAACTTTTTCTCCTGGTACATCATTTGCACAGGCCGCCGCTCATTCTGATTGAAGACAAATTAAGAAATGCATATTGTACATGCAGAATGCAGTTATTTCATTTTATTGTCTATTTTGGGCTGGATAAGCACATCATGTGTAAAAAAACAGTGACCTTCAGGTTGCATATGCTTTTGCGCTACTGAAACAAAAAGCAGATCACACCTGGTTTATTTTAAATGGCATTTCTCCTGTTTGTCTTGATTTAAATGTGTGCATCCAGTTCCCTTTGAAGTAGATGGCATTAACCAGAACTAGTCGGGTCAGCTCATTTACCACACAAGGCTGAAGAAGATCTTTAATTTTATCTGGAACAAAAAATATTTTGTTGTTTCATTATTCATATTGTTATGATTGGCATTAAATCATAAGTTTTTGTGTTTCCCACAGTTGAAGGTGCAGTATGTAATATTGATAGCTAGAGCTTAAAATAGGTACAGTGCAGTCCACATTCAAAATATTGGAGAAAACTGTTTCTTCCGCCCCCTATTCCTCAGACTCCAAGCTCACAGGGTTGAGGACACACAACAGGAACAGGCACATCTGACAATAGAATTTGACGAGCCTTATGCACTGTAAGTTGATTAATTGATTTATCCATGTTTTAATTTGCCTCTGGAGTATGACATTCCAACATGGAACACACATTTTAAAGTAGAATAACTGGCTGTAGCATTGTTTTTCAGAGAAACAAGTATACGAACTTAGTATGTTTCCTAAATATCCGTGAAATATTATATTTTTTAACTTTAGTGCAGTAAAAAACTGCACTATATTTCTGCATTAAAGTCGTGACTTTCATGAAAAAATTCATATATTGCAAGTAGAGAACCTACATCAATTCTTTATCACATCTAGTAAACAATAAATGTAATGCTAATCTTAAACATTGCCACCACATTATTTTACATTCACATTCTGATTTGATGAGGTTTCATGTTATTAACTCCTCACTCTCTGTTTGCTCTTTCACCCATTTGTTAATGAGCTGTCGTGACTTCTCTGATGCTCCAATGAAGTCCACAGCCTGAAGTTCGGCGTGGTACAGCTTCAAAGTGGAGTCCAAATACTCCTGCAGGACAAAATAGAGGAAGTGTGTCAAAACACTCATCATCATCAGCATCAAAATATCTCATTGTTGAAGGCAGAATAAACTCACAGGTAAGAAGCTGAAGGTTTTCTCTCCATAGAGGCGGCTGGCCAGTTTGAGGATGTAGGAGGCTGATGGTCTGTTGAGAGTTGAGGTAAGGGTCTCAAAATGAGAGTGAACATCAGAGACAGAACTGAAGGATAAAACCTGCAAAAAGAAAAACAGATTGGTGAATCTCACATAATCTATCCAGAACATGTATTTGTGGCACTTCACCCCAAAATCAAAAGAAAAACTCATTAATGTTGCTTGAAAACAAAGCTTTTTTAGAATCATTAAATAATTTTGCCCTGTGCTTAATTGTCATGAAAATAAAGTTGAATCTCACTCCCACTTTTAAATCTCACTCTAATGCAGAAAAGCCTAATTACTGAAAATTATATACACTCTAAAAAAAAAAAAAAAGGTACAAAAGCTTTCACTGGGACGGTACTTTTTCAAAAAGTACTAAAATGTACCTTTTAAGTAACTAATATGCACCCTAAATAAGATGTAAAGGTGTAGCTTTTGAAAGAGTACTGTTTCTGTAAAAGCATATTTGTACCTTTTTTCTGAGAGTGTATTATTTAAAATGTTTAGCATTTATACATGTTTTTATTGTGTTTTATTGTGTTAGTTAATAGTTACCTGTATTTTTAAGTTACTTTTATTTAATTAAAACAACCCAACTGCAGTTTGATTGGTATTAATGGGAATGGAGAATAAAAAACATGATTTTTGAACATTTTTAAAAACGGAGTTATCTGTTTTTGCAAATAAACTCTTCATTTATTAGTCTCTGTGCATCATTAGTGCTAAATCAGACACCAGTTCTCCCATTAAGTAATGCAGAATCCAGCATAGTTGGAAATATGATTGACTTAGTTTAGACACAATCAAAATGAAAGTGAAAGGTAACACTTTATTTTAAGGTGTCTTTAATACACGTTACATGTACTTACTATTATAATAACAGTTAATTATCCATAATTACATGCAAGTAACCCTAAACCAAACCCTAATCCTAAACCTAACCATACAGTAAGTACAGTTAATTAATATTACTCAGTACTTAAATGTATAATTACACTGTAACAATGACACGTTAAAATAAAGTGTAACCAAGTTAAAGTACTAGTACTAAAAGTAACGTGTCAGTTCTTCATACCTTTTCCATTTCTTTTGCAGTGTCTCCTCGGGCTCCCAAGTAGACCATGCTGAGCGCTGCGCTGATGCTCAGTGGGGAAAAGAACATGTTTCCCTCGGCGTTTCTCGCGCTCAGAGCCCGATAGAGATCCAGAGCGAAGAGACTGTTAGCACGAGAGAGACCCTCCATGACTGACGACACTTCTGCAAATAAAACCCCCAAAACCTGCTGCGATTAAAATAGTTTATGCAACCATCTTGCAAAACACTATTAGGCGCCACGAGTGTAAATGTAGCATTTTACGTTTCTTAAGGATGTCCTCTCGCAGTGATTCGGTTGTCCTCTTCTTTGGTTCGACAGCTCAGGCCGGTTCACTGCTGTGCCCAACTGCACACGTTTATATTTTAACGTGTTCAAAATGTTCCCTGGATTTTTAAAAAGATGTTATCATAAAAAAACTTTAATAAAAATAGCCCTATGTTTAATGTTGTTATGAAGCTCTTGCTGTATGTTGTTTACAGGCCCCGCCCTGTGTGTGTTTCCGCAGTTTCAATTTCTCTGGTGCAAGCCGGGCAGTGTACTGCATAGCTTAAATAAACAAACCCTTTATCATAACCCATCTAATCACTGACTCGGAAAGCTACAGTAGGCTAGCGCTTAAAAACATTTGCTTCATATGGTGGAGCTTCGTGGAAGCACCACCGAATTTATTTGGAGCCGATGTAACTGATTTACAAATGCTGCCTTGTAATGATACTCAATTCTAATTTAGTTTTGGTCTTCTGGTTTAAAAAAATGTCATTTTTTTCAAATCTGAAATAGGTAATAATGCTCTTATTTACAATTTAAACAGGAAAAATACAACACATTTTGTGCACTACTTGTGTGCTGTCATTTGCCATTTAAAAAAAAATAAAAATACAACTACCTGAGATAAACTAAATTTAAAGATCATTTTCAAAAGAGAGATTAAAGGGAGGTTAAAGGGAAATTCCCTGACTCTCCTAATGCCATTTGTGAAGACAAAAACAAATGCATATCGTGTAGTTTCTTTATTTGATAAAACATTCAGAGGAAAACACAATTCTTCATTTGGGTGTAACATAGGAAAAAAAAACATTTCTAGGATGGACCTCTGAATCTGCCAAGGAAGAGGACACTGTTAGTGGGGTTGTGCCTGATGAAGAACAAGAAGGGGTGATCTGCTCTGAAATTCTGAAATTCTAGTCGACGGGCACAGGCACGCAAACAGATTGCAGTGGCTGCTGCTGCCTCAGTGCCTTCCTCATTCACCTCAACAAATGCTTTGTGGATCACTGCTGAAATGGAGAGACCGTCCTGACTGCTCATGCCTGTCAGATCAGCCTTTGTTTCCTGGAACACAGAGCTCATACCCATCTCTTGCAGTATTTCTGATAGGGAGCTCTCAATCTCCAGCTTGAACTTTGGCAAATGGACTCTGATGTCTGTCCATGTGGCCATTTTGTCTCTTTCAGTCCAGTCAAGCAGCTTATCAAGGGTCAACTTGCTCTCCAGCTGTTAAACACACACAAACATGCTGAAAAATTACATACACAGAACCAGAACTATTCCACAGGATCAAAACTATTCATCTTTTTCTGATCAAGGCAATGTTGCTCACTTTCAGAAGAGGGTCAGAGCCATCCTGAGTTTCGTTTGGAAGAAGGATCAACATGCTGAGCTCCTCCTGTTTATATGGTAACTCCAGCACCTGCAGTTCATACTCTGGGATCCACCTGAAGGGGAACTTTTTACTCTGGTACATCATTGGCACAGGCCGGAGCTCATTCTTATTGAAGACAAATTTCATTAAATCAAGATATGCATAGCACATATAAAATTGGTTAGTGCATGTGTGGGTGTTGGAAGAGTTACTTACAAGTAACTCTTGCAACAATGGGTAAGCACAATCAATTGCAAAAAGTTTTAATAGTAAATTCCAGTTTGCTTATGCTGTTCCACTACTAAAACAAAATGTGGAAAGTACCTGGTTTATTTTAAATGGCATTTCTTTAGTTTCTCTTGTTTTAAATGTGTGCATCCAGTTCCCTTTGAAGTAGATGGCATTAACCAGAACTAGTCGAGTCATTCCAGTCACCATTCCTGGCTTGAGAAGATCTTTGATTTTATCTGAAAAACACAAGTGTTGTTGCTCATTTTATATATGTTTTTAAAAAAGATAAAATATGTATACATGTCTCATTAAGTCCAAAATTATTCTTTGAAATGTAATTGTTTTTATTTGTAGCAGAGCAGATGGAGCTGATCTTCTCACTCTCTGTCTGTTCTTCCACCCATTTGTTAATGAGATGTCGTGACTCGTCAGATGCTCCAATGAAGTCCACAGCCTGAAGGTCAGCGTGGTACAGCTTCAGAGTTGAGTCCAAATACTCCTGCAGGACAAAATGAAGGCAGTGCCTAAGAGTGCACAGACAGCATCAAAGTGTCTCATGCATTACTGAAGGCAGAGTAAACTTACAGGTAAGAAGCTGAAGGTTTTCTCTCCATAGAGGCGGTTGGCCAGTTTGAGGATGTAGGAGGCTGATGGTCTGTTGATAGTTGAGGTGAGGGTCTCAAAATGAGAGTGAACATCAGAGACAGAACTAAAGGACAAAACCTACAAAGAGAAAGACAGATGGGTAGATCTCACAAATCTGATTGACTGCTGAAGTTCATTAATTAATGTACTGAAAACTGAAATTAGACTAAAATTAATAGCACCAGTGGTAACGTATTTATTCCTCATACCTTTGCCATTTCTTCAGATGTCTCTCCTCGGGCTCCCAAGTAGACCATGCTGAGCGCTGCGCTGACGCTCAGTGGGGAAAAGAACATGTTTCCCTCGGCGTTGCTCGCGCTCAGAGCCCGATAGAGATCCAGAGCGAAGAGACTGTTAGCACGAGAGAGACCCTCCATGACAGATGACAGTGCTAGAAATATCAAAACAACAATTGTGAGTATCATACTTTATGTAACCATCTTTCAAGTCACTAAGTATAAATATAGTATTTGACTTTTGTTAACGGTGTTCTTTCGGCGTAATTGAGTTGTCCTCTTCGTTGGCTCGACAGCTTCCACTGCATACGTTTGTAGGCTGCGCGTTCAAAATATTCACTCGATGTTCTAAAAGATGTGATTGTCTTGAAAACGTTCAATAAGAACGTGTTTAATACTGCACTGCACTGATTTGGTGGTGGTGTTGTTGCTGTTTGATAGGTGGAGTGTTGACTGGAGGGATCCGCCCCGTGTAGCCTACTGTAGGATGTCCGCAGAACGAAAAGGGCGTTTCTCAATCAGTAGGCGTTTTTCAACCGATTTACACGAGTTGCTACAATCGTGTACGTCCACCTCTAAAATTAACCCTCAGTGGGTTAGAGCAAATTGGATAAAGCGGTTGAAAAATGCATATCCAACTTTTTCTTCAACGCGGAAGTAAGCCTATGGGTGAGACTTCCGGTTCGTTAGCCGCTATAGGTTAAAAACTAGGAGAATAACAACGTGCAGTTAAGGGTAAAACTGTTTGCACTACAAACCAGTGTGTTCATAATTAAGATAATACATTAAAATAATATGATAAGACACACCAATTTTCAATATCAAGCAGCAAAACGAACTGTTTTGTACAGCTAAAAATAGCTGGACGCTGATGAGACCGGAAGCTAGACCCATAGAATTTACAAATGGCCGCGCCCATTTTTATGACAAGAAAAAGGTGGGTAGTGGTTCCAAATGGACTAGAATTAGGATTCTACAGATATACAGCCTGCCCCAAAACTTGTGACCTCTTTGCCTTTGACCACTTCTCACATGACGTATTTCCGGTGTTTTGGCCCAAATGTTCAAGTATCAAAATGATAAGTGTGTGTAGAACTTTTGCTTAGCTGATGGGGCAAACTGGTAGTGTTATATAATCGCAAGTAAGGTTTTTACATTTTTTTATTACACATTTTGATTTTTAAAACAATGCACTTCAAAATAAACTTATATTTGTTCAGACCCTATCTAACGGATTAAATAATTTATTATTTGTAGTGCTTAGAATTAATAAAAAGCAGTTGCAAATGTTTCTATGCAATACAAATAGGCTATTAATCTCTTCACCAATACTATATGAAACACTTATAGTGTATAATTAGTCTACATGTAATAGGCCTATCTAAATAATTTAGCTTACACTTTCCTTGACATCTCATGATTTTTGGGCATGTGAGTTCCTGAACATGATGAAGCTGCGTTATGTCTATTCTTTAGCAAACAGAGATGTCAGCCTGCCTAATGACTATTGAATCCTGATTTACTTTTTTGTTGTAGCTAGCAAATTTACAAAATAATTCTTGTGATAGTCAATAAAAGCATTATCAAAAATGTGTTGCATATGTGTTGCATTGTGTGCGAAAATTTTCCAGCTAATTTTTTAACTCTAAATTAGTGTTTTTCATCTCAGACCAAACCAAAGACATTATTTTTGTGTTGCGGTGCTCTCAAAAACAAACAAACAAACAGAAAAATAATACAAAATGTGAATTATTGACATCTAAATACTAGTATTTATTGATTATTTTGGTGTTAGACAGACAAATATCACATATTTAAGATGGGCCTCTGAATCTGCCGAAGAAGAGGATGCTGTTGGTGGGATTGTGCCTAATGAAGAACAAGAAGGGGTGATCTGCCATGAAGTGCTCCTCTCGTAACATACAGAATGACACAATGGCTGCTGTAGCGGCTGCTGCCTCTGTGCCTTCTTCATTTACATCCACAAAAGCCTTGTGGGCCACTGCCGAAAGGAAGAGGCCACCCTGACTGCTCATGCCTGTCAGATCAGCCTTTGGACCCTGAAACACAGAGGTCATCCCCATCCCCATCAATATTTCTGCTAAGGAGCTCTCAACCTCCATCTTGAACTTTGGCAAGTGGACTATGATCTCTGTCTGGGTGTCCATGTTGTTTCTGTTGGTCCATTCATGCAGCTTATCGAGGGTCAGCTCACTCTCCAGCTGTCAAACACACATGTGCAAATTCTTTGAGTCACTGATAATAAACAAGATAAGAATATAGTCAAGTCAAGCAGATCAGTACAAAAACTGCTGACCTTAAGAAGAGGGTCAGAGCCATCCTGACTTTCCTCAGGAAGAAGGATCAACATGCTGAGCTCCTCCTTTACGTATGGCAACTCCAGCACTTGCAAGTGGTGGTCATAGACATAGTTGAAGGGGAACTTTTTCTTCTGGTACATCATTTGCACTGGCCGGTGCTCATTCTGATGGAAGACAGATCCACATATCAGAAGTGAACACACAAAAAAAGTATGACCCTCTATATGATTTAGCATGCATAGTGTAAGGACATACAACTGCATTTGTACAATATTTTGCATACAGACCTGATTAATTTTAAATGGCATTTCTTTAGTGTCTTGAGCATTAAATTTCTGCAGCCAGTTCCCTTTGAAGTAGATGGCATTAACCAGAGCTAGTCGAGTTATTCCGGTCACCATTCCCGGCTTGATAAGATCTTTGATTTTATCTGAAAAAAACACAAGCTTGAATTTCTGACTTCACATCTGTACTTTTAAAAAAGATATTCTATCAACAGGTCCAAACTGATTCTTTAATCTGAAATAGAACTGTATATGGAGCTGATCTTCTCACTCTCCGTCTGCTCTTCCACCCATTTGTTAATGAGCTGTCGTGACTCGTCAGATGCTCCAATGAAGTCCACAGCCTGAAGGTCAGCGTGGTACAGCTTCAGAGTGGAGTCCAAATACTCCTGCAGGACACATAACAACAATCAGCAAAAAAGGCCTTAAGAAAGAACTCTAAATTGTAAAGTTAAACAATAGCGGAGGGAAAACAATATAAATCTAAGGTTTAGCTTCAAAATGTCAGATTTTTAAAGGCAACATGAACTCACAGGTAAGAAGCTGAAGGTTTTCTCTCCATAGAGGCGGTTGGCCAGTCTGAGGATGTATGAAGCTGATGGACTGTTGATTGCTGAGGTGAGGGTCTCAAAATGAGAGTGAACATCAGAGACAGAACTGAAGGACAAAACCTACAAAGAGAAAGAGAAGTTCACATATTAACTGTATTTGTTTACACAGGAGAGGCTTTGCTAATAGTTTTACAATATTGTCATAATTTTATTATATATTTCTCTTTTATTCAAAAGAAGAAATTCCCATGGCATGTCTTACAGAATAAGCTAAGGCTGTGCACTGAAGAGCCTGTTCTGAGCACATTTATTACAAGGAGTAAACTAAATGTTGTCGGAGTCCGAAGTCTGTTGTCAAGCCAAGCATTTACATACATTATCTAGATGAGTCTGAAATTAAGACAAATGATGGCAGCAAGCTCAGGGCAGGCACAAATTAGCTTTTGTGGCTAAAATCTGGAACATCTTCTGTGGCCATTTCAGTTGTTTTTTTCTTTCAGATCTGTATGCATTTTTCTGTTTTTCAAGCTCCTTCTAATAGAGCAGCTTGAAAGAGTGAGAGAGAGAGGTATGTGCAGCTGTGCTCATTTGTTTACACTACTCCAGCTCCCCCTCTCTCTGTTGAGTCAGTTGCTCGCTGGTAGTACCACAGTCTGCATGTGCTCTTTGGCTAATCAAATGTCCTGCTATGTCTCATCAGTCTAAGCATGCAAATATACTTTCTAATAGATTGATGATGTATGGTTGAAGTCAGCATATAGCACTGCTGTGTTGATGCAACTTGGAACATTTTCATTACTTCTATATGCAGTAGTCAACATTTGAAGTGGATCAAAACCTTTCATCAAAGTTGTCCTAAAACAAAAACAATACCTGTTCTTGTCTTCTAATGACAACTTTGATGAACTTTTTTGATCCACTTCAAATGTTGACTACTATATGTTAGTTAATATGTAACTGCTGTGCCTATATCTACCCTATAGACTATAAAACTATAGTATTCACCACAATGAACAGTAGGCCCAGTGGGTACTAACTGAAGTCAAACTGAATGACAATAGACTATTCTGAAAGACAGCACATTTTCTGCAGTACAATTCTATATTTTGCTTTGGAAATTTTACTAAGTTGGCCACATCCATGGATAATGAACTGAAATGACAGGAAGAATTCACTGAATGACAATTCCAACTCAAAATCAAGCCATAAATAACCGCACCATTCATTTTTAGTTACATCTATATTTTCCTAACCCTAAGATATATTAGGCCAAATTTAAAATCTAATTTATTAACGAAAGCATTCTCACTTAAATTCTCAAAGAATCCTTAGACATTGTGAGAATGAAAGTTTCTTTTTCCATTAAATCTTGTTTAAATAAACAAACTTGCTAGATAACAAACTCATAACTGTGTGCTATTGTTTGAATTTGATAAATGCATCTCTGCGCTAAGCTCACACTATGAGCAAATATTTACCCTTCTGACATCTGGGCCTCACCCCATTTTTCTGTCAAACAGAGTTATGTTTTCTCTTCCTTGTTTTGGGTTGTGGTTTTGTTTTCTAGTTTTCTAAAAAAAAAAAAAAAAACTCCTACACAGACCTTTGCTTGTTCTCCAGATGCTTGTACCTCATACCTTTTCCATTTCTTTGGCAGTGTCTCCTCGGGCTCCCAAGTAGACCATGCTGAGCGCTGCGCTGATGCTCAGTGGGGAAAAGAACATGTTTCCCTCAGCATTGTTCGCGCTCAGAGCCCGATAGAGATCCAGAGCGAAGAGACTGTTAGCACGAGAGAGATCCATGACTGATGACACTACGAAAAAAGAACCCCATAATTTATGCAACATCTTTAAAATCCATATATCCTATAGCGCAATATTTTCACAAAAAGAGTACTGAGCAGATCTAGAGTATAAACAACTGATATGGTTTATGAATGTCCCGCATACAAAAAATATCTTTAGACTGCTGTCCATTTTGATAATATAATGTCCTTTTGTTTTAACATATGTAATAATATGCCTATCACCGTGAATATTTCTCTCGCTCGCAGAGGTTTGATTACACGTCAGAGAATACTGTCAGAAAAACGCGGAAGTTGCACGTACATTGGCGTTTATTCCAATGGGAAACGACACTCCAGTTCCGAGCACCTGTTTTTTTCACCTGTTAATTTATACAGACAAAGTATTTCCTACCTTTTATAAAAGATGCTTGTCCCAAACGTACGTCTGAGTAAAAGAGAAACCTGCCCTAGAATCATGCGATATAAAAGGACCAGCAACGCCCATAAAGCGCAGAACAAGCTAGACAGGCAAACTGCAGAAGTTACACATATCACAGGTGAGTCAGTCTCACACTCCCCCACCCTTTTATTATCTTTTCATGTGCTTTCCTTATTTTACTGCATAATCTGCAACTTTTTATCCAGTCAAGTTCAAAAGTGAGTGAAACATTTGTTGGAATGTTTGAGTGTGTTTTCTTTGGAGAGACAGAGAGAGAGAGAGAGAGTGGACAATAGGAAATACACTTTGTTTTGTCAGCAACATAAGGCAGATGCATTCAATGAATGTGACAGCTCTGGACTAATCAGTTGGACTTTGTGCATAAAGGGTGAGTCACACTGTTGGATCAGAGCTTCTGCGCAATAAAACCTTGTCAAAGGCCTTTCACAATAGGGGCTGTGTTTGTGGTGAAAGTGTTTGTCTGATATGCTTCTTAAGTCCTGTAAATCAAAAGTGTTCTTTTTTTCTTAAATATATTAATATATTAAGCATAGAGTATTGATCTCTTCAGGTTACCTGAAGCTGCTACCTTAAGAGATAACACCAATCAACTGGCATGATAAGGAATTATGAATGAAAAAATCAGCTACCTCACTATCAATCTCAGTATCATATGTGACCCTGGACCACAAAACCAGTCTTAAGTCGCTGGGGTATATTTGTAGCAATAGCCAAAAATACATTGTATGGGTCAAAATTATAAATTTTTCTTTTATGCCAAAAATCATTAGGATATTAAGTAAAGATCATGTTCCATGAAGATAATTTGTAAATATATCAAAATGTCATTTTTGGTTAGTAATATGCATTGCTAAGAACTTCATTTGGACAATTTTAAAGGCGATTTGCTCAATATTTTGATTTTTTGGCACCCTCAGATTCCAGATTTTCAAATAGTTGTATCTCGGCCAAATATTGTCCTATCCTAAGAAACCATACATCAATGGAAAGCTTATTTATTCAGCTTTTAGATGATGTATAAATCTCAATTTCGAAAAATTGACACTTAAGGCTGGTTTTATGGTCCAGGGTCACATATAATTGCACATTAAGTAGTACAGATTGAGCAATCAGCTGAAAACTGGACATTGATCTTTTAACTTAAAGTTGCTCCTACACTCAGCATTTCTTCTTATTATCAATGTTAAAAACAGTTATGCTGCTTAATATTTTGTGTAACATTTTCTCAGGATACTTTGTCGAATAGAAAGTTCAAAAGAGCAACATTTATTTGAAATAGAAATCTTTTGCATCATTATTATAAATGGCTTTACTGTCACTTTGATCAATTGATGTGTCCCTGCTGAATAAATAAAAAATCATACATTGCACAACTGCACTCACAGTGACCCGAGTTCGATTCCCGTCTCGACGTCCCTTGTCAATCATGCTCCCCTCTCTCCTCCCAGTGCTTTCCTGTTGTCTCTCTACTGTCCTATATCTATAAAAGGCATAAAAAGCCCATAAAAATAACTCACAAAACAACTTACATTATTAAGCATTTATACAGTCTAAACAAAACCATTGATTTTTTTCTGAACATTATTTTTAAGAGGTGATGGAGTATTTTAAATATACACATACATTTAACAATAAATATGCAAAAAAAAATAAAAAATTATCAGGGTTAGTCTAACCTGAAATGAAACCTCTGTCAGCTCTCAAATCTCATTCTCCATTCCTCTTATTTTAACAAGCGAGCCTGTGTTTAGTTACAGCAGCATTTGGCGTGAACCTGGAGTGGCATGTCAATGCACCATTTTGAGGAATCTGAACGTCGACAGTCGACACAACAGGGTTATGCAAAAATAGCTTTTTTAGAATCACAGGGGTCAAAAATTAGGAGCACTGTTTAAAGGCCCTATACACAATGACATTTGTAAGACACTAGATGGCAGAATTACTCTTTTCTACTATTATCTACTATCTCTACTATCTACTATTTTGTAGCATGCAGTGACATATATTGAAAAGGCCTTTAAAAATGATGCAACAAAACATTTTCTGCTTTCAATTTTAATTTTACTCGCATAAGAACTTGTTTTTACTAAGGTTTATTGCATAAGCACATATTTAATAATACAATATGTCCATAACATAGCAGTTTTTGGTTCTATGTGCAGGATACTGTGTAGATATGTTTTGTACACACAGACAGACAATCACTCACAGACACACACACACACACGTTCAAACACACACCATTGCTGCTCTTGAATTACACACAGACAGCAGCACTTACACGTCAGATTGAGGTTTAAATAAAACTCTTCATGTCAGCACCATGGTTTGCTGTTTCCACACCTCAGACTGCATGCAGAGAGTGTGAGTGTGTTTGGTGTTAATTAGCTCTAGTATGTCCCCAGAAGTTAGCTAAATCTGACAGCCTCCCTTTGGGGACATATGAGGACATCCCCAACTGGTAAACTGATTTATAAATAAAGCAAATACTGTTTCTGAGTAATAATGCAAAATGCAAATGTTTTCTGCTAGAGCTAGCGTTTGGAAAATGATCAGTGTGTAACAGTTATCTTCATGTAAAGCAATGGAAATCTATGGTATGCCCTCATTTAGA
>JAFVLL020011955.1:0-76434 GCA_021397915.2 Tor tambroides
AAGCACAGTCCACAGCACATGCTCGTACTTCCAATACCAAGTCGATTTCCATTAACTTCAAATATAAAGCCGCCTAAAAGTCCCTGTGGGTCGTATAGTAGAGGGTGTGTTTTTTCCATTAGCCCGTCCACCCGGTCCTGCCTGTCACCCAGACCTCTGACTACAGCCTTTGTCTGAGTTCACTGATCTGCCAACAAACCTAATCGTTAAACCCAATACGTTCAGGCTGCCTCGTGCAAATGCTCTCGCTTCCTTTTAAGCGTTGACATGCTCCGACGTTTCTCGCAGGACACATAGAAAGGCTGCAATTCTTACCTTCGTGAGGGTGAGAGGCCCAGAGCTGGGCCATTTGCAGGCTGGCTGGGTTTGGGGCTCGGAAGGCCGGATCCGACGACCCGTGAGCACTGGAGGCGCTGACGTATCCGCCGAGGAATGGGCTAGAGGCACCTGGGAAGGCATCACCTGCGAAAGAGAGGATCAAACGTTTGCTTATGACGTGACAGAATAAAATGAGGCCGTAAAAAGTCTGTAAGCATTGTCATTTGATATGATGACATTCCACTCAGGAGAATAGCCTTGGCAAAAGTGGAATGATTAGTCTGTGAAGCTCCGCAGTTTTCTTTTGAAATTCAGTAACCGCAAACCTGTTCCTATTGCCGGACGGCCTTTTAATTCCCTTCAAAAGAAGAATGTTTACCAAGAGGCACAGAAAGACCACAAACACGAATTGCTTTTGCTTGTAAACAAATGTCATGAATAATTATTACTCATCCAAAATGTTATGTTAACTGTCATTACAATAGCCACCAGATGTGCAGCTTCAAAAGGGGGAATGTCTAAATAAAAGCGTGTTTTCATTTTGCCAACTTTGACATCAGAGCGAGAGACGACGCAGAGACGAGTATGGTATTTGGTCCGGTGCCTCCTCAGAGCTTTTAAAGTCGAACAGACAAAAACAACAGCGATAGGATCTGCAGCAACGTTTACAAATGTTGGTCGGGTCTGAAACGACTCTGGACGGGTCACTAAGAACCCATGGGAACGGATACGTGCTTGAAGTTTCACCCTAGCGCGCGATATTGCTTGCATTTAAATCAACAAATTAAACCCTCAGGTCCATCCATACGCCACACTATCTATTCAAGCACACTATCTATTCAAGCATGATGTTTAAACAGGGACGGCCATGGAAATTAATGAACCCTTCCCCCAATTCCTCTGATGCGACTGCTCTTCGTTCCCACATGCCTTTCCTCAATTCAGCGTGGGAGGAGCACTTCACACTTATTACTCAAACCAGAGATGGATTCGGACACACTTTCACAGATATACACACACACACACAGCACTTCCTCCTGTGCCGCAGACACCTTGGCACAAAGGGTCCATTTTTTGCATGTGTAAATAGTGCATTAGCATGACAAGAGGAGGAGGAACAACAAGGCATCAACGGCAACATGAGCCTTTTGTAGCAGAGGTTAGCACGCTATTAACCTAGGAGGGAAGCAGTCTTGCTCTGCTGATGAACCGTTGGGCCATTGTATTGCACATTGCTAACAGCAGATGTGAACCCTTTGGACTACATCTAAACATTAACTACAGGACAGATTAGACCTCTGGATGGGGTGCAAATGGAGGAGAGGAGATAGCAGAACAGGAGGAGATCCATACTTGGGAGACTCAGTAGGTTATTCTGCAGTATGCAAGACGAACACCAGAATCTATAGTGTCTGCAATAACAGACATTTATTTCCTTGAGAAGAAAGAAAGAATATATATATTACTACAAAAATTTCTTCTAAATGCAGGATTGCGTACCACTGGGCTCATGACTCCAGATCTATGGAGACCAGAAGTGCATTTCACACTTGTAAGCCTTTTCTTCAAACACACAGCAAGGCCACTGCCTCATTCATTAGAACAGAAGATCTGGACTATTGTAGGGGTCACATGACAAGCAGCCATGTGGGTTTTTTTTTTTTTTTACCCATTTGAGTCCAGTCTTAACATGCAAAGAATGAGACATTTAGGAGACACACTTAATCCAAAGCAAAGAATGGTACATTTTTACTACAGGGTCATCCTCTCCTCAGGAGTACAATGTTTACTGGGTAACTCAGCAACTGTTCCGTTTATGGTTCATTCCTTATATGGTTTGAATGTATGAACTTTGGGAAGTATACTTGATCATCAAATATCTTATTTCAAAATAACAAATGTTGATGCTGAGGATGGCAACTAGAGAGATGGATTGCAATATAGTCAAATATTAACAAAATAAAACATCAGATTATACATTCACAGGCTTAAGAACTGAATTTTTGTTGAAGAAATTCAATGTATATTTGAGGAATTCAGATGCAAAAAACAATACGCCCATTTGAGATTTTTACTTTTTAAATGAGCATTTTTATCAGGCTCCTGTGTTTAGGTTCTGTAATTTCACTTTAACTGCAAAGAAAGGGTTATTAGTCAGTTATTGAATGCCTTGTTTTCAAAAAATGCCCAATGTTATTTTCATAGAAGCCTGATAAAAATACTTAAGTAAAAGAAAAATCTCAGACGTATTAAATGTTTTTGCATCTGAAGTCTTCATTTATTATTGATCCAATAGAAAATGGGTAATATCAAGTCTGCAAAGTAACACAAACAAACAGATGTTTGGTAGACTATTAAATATGCATAATAGATTTGTATACCATGTGAAAATTGCCATCTTTTAAAATTTTAAATCAAGCAGGCTCAAAGAATAACTGCAACACACTAATGGAATGCAATGAACAAATAATCATCGAAACATGCATCAGGGAATACTGTACTTCTAAGTACATTCTCCACAGTACGCATAATGAAGAAAAAAAAATTTCTTAATCATCAGATCGATGCATAGGAATGCATTTTTGAATGCCTAGTCCCTATTTGAGGCTATATTTTTTCCACTAGATGTTAGAATGGGATTTGGCTCCATTCAGCCCAAGAACATTAATGTCAGGCAGGCATTGATATCAGGCAGTCAGGCTAGCTGGCATTCAGCTTCATCCCAAAGGTTTTCATTCAGGTTGATTTCAATGCTCTGTGCAGGTCAATCAAGTTAGGCAATTCCCATCTTAATCCCATCTCATTTCTGCACTGGGCATTTTTGTGCGTATGTGTACTGACGTATTAAAACAGGAAAGGGCCTTGCTTTTAAAAAAAATTCTGAAACATCTTTGTGTTTCCTTTCTATATTCGAGAGCATGAGGACAAAACTGAAATGGGATGAACTTGATGACATTTTAAAGAGGTGGCATCCTGTGATGGCTCCACATCTCATCTTAAAGCTTCTCGATGTGGTCCATGTTCGTCTATGGCTGTGCTGCACTTTTGGGTGCGGCTGGAATGACTGAATCACAAGTTTGTCCAGACATTTGGCCATGTACAGTAAACATTCTTCCATATTACAGAGTTTTTGCTGAGAACAAGTTCTTTCGACAATTCCGTAAGGTGAACGCTCCACTCGAAAAAGAATCACAGTGATGTCTGCGCCACGGCATGTAACATAAGCAGCAGCTCCTGTCAAATAAATAAAGCTAAACCTCAAAGCCAGCATTGTGTCTGTGTGCAGTTTCCGAGTGCAGTGCGAGAATCACAACACAACAGCAACCAAAAACTGTTGCCCTGATCAGTGCCGCAAGATCGTTTACCTAGAAGTACGTCCAAGAAAGTCTCAGTGGGAATTTACAAAGTCAGTTGTTTCACATTATCTCTGAAATATTCATATCCCATCTGCAAACATTTCCCAGTGCCATATAATCCCTCTGAACCCAGAGTTTGCAGGGCATGTTAATTGTTTCCAATCACTCAGCTTTATAGCGCTCACAGTCGTCATCTCAGATGCATGAAGAAAAACCCAAGAAGTTCAGTAGGTCAGAAATAGTTCAGTTCCTTAGCATGAGTTTTTCCGAAGGATTCGACTATTTTCTTCCTCCAAACGAAATGGCCACTTGTCAGAGACCAGCTGAATAGGACACAGGAATTTCCTAATTGCTTATGTTGCTCAACTCGACTGCAACCCAACAGGCCTTGCGGTGAGCTTTCGCAATTCCCCAACCAACACCCCTTATAATTAAAACCAGACCCTTAAAAACAATTCAGAAAGAACTGCTGTAAATTAGAGAAAAGAGAGACACTAATTAGAATAAGGTCTTAAACTGAGGTAAAGAAAAACGGGACCATTAAAATACTCAGAGCCACTCTTAACTGGTCCTTCAAAGCCCACCACCTGCTCTGAAAAACATAAAGAGCACTCCCACACGACAATAGACGACATTATGACAGACATTACAATGCTGTAGACGTAAAGCATGCTCAGCAGACCAATTCACACATCAAGGGGAAACCGGATTTAAATGTCACTTAAAACAAAGACCATGACAGAATTACACAAGAACTCGAAACGTGGTGAATACACACACAAAAAAAAAAAAAAAAATTTAATGGTGAAACACAGGAAAGTACTTTCTACTTTCACTCAGAAATCTGTTAAAATATGGAAGATGGTTGCAGTTTCTATTTCATGCCGACTTTAATATGCAGACAACTATAAGTATTTAAAAACAAAACTAAAACTAAGTTGAGCAACATGCAATGATTAGTCTAACTAGCAACATTGTGTCAATCAATGGAAATATCTGTTTGACGACCAATAGCAGACACTAAATTATATTTTTACCATGTCTACACTAAATGCTAATATCTTATAATATCATCTTCCACTCAAGGATGCAGCTTTTTAAAACCTGGACTGGGAATTATTTACTTTATCTTATTGTTTTGATACCCAAATACATAACAGAAGCGCAAAAATCTTTGCACAAAATCAAAACAGAGATCTAACAAGGTCCTTGCTAGTTTCGGCTGTTAAAAAGAAAAAAAAAAAAAAAATTTTACGTTCCAGTTCCTTTTTAACTTGCCTTACTGATAGCCTACTGATTATAGTGGAAAACAGCCGTTTAATTTTTACCACTAGCCTACCAATAAGAATTAAATACCATCCTTGTTGAGCAAAGCAACACTCACTTGGAGAAAGCATAAATTTAAGTTTTTTTTTATTTTTTATCTCTTTCTGATGTTTTTGTAGAGTTATTTTTGAAAGCATTCCTATCCATTAAGCTCGGCACATTTTAAAAGCCCCATGGAAAACGAGTAATTTGGGATTCTCTCTCAACTCAATGCATCACCTGCAAAGAAACAAAAACATGTCAAAATGCACCAGTTCTAACAAGTCAACCTGGATCGTATACAATACATTGAATTCTTGCACCTCACTTGCACTGCAGGGCTCAAACTGAAACTTTTGTTCAGATGTTTTGACAGGAAAAGAGTAGGGCTGGGTATCGTTCAAAAATTTTTCGATATCGATACCGATACCGATACCTTGAGTTCGATACCGGTTCCTGAACGATACTTTTTGAGATACCAATTTTATGAAATCAATTTTAACAAAATTACATTATCTCAAAAAACTTTGGTTTTATTTTTTTCAGCTTGTTGACATTGATACAGACTCAAAGACTCATCTCCTGAGACACTGCACAAAGGAACAAAATATATCCAACACAATAAATCAATGCAAATAATTTTAATAAAGCTCAAATACTTTCAGTATTTTCAGTATAAAGCTTTCAGTTTACACTAGTGTTTGTTCGTTTTTTAAACGCATAGCTCAGACAGAATCTTCATTTCTATTCATTTATTCTAGGTTGTTAAAGACTTCAAGAAATTGAAAATCTTTATCCACTTTCATAAGTGGGTGTTTTATTTGCCTTCACCATATGTTTTAATGTTATTAAATTCTGTGTTGTAGTATGTCTAATTATTTGAATGCATAAAAACTACTTAGTTTATTCAAATTTATTCTTAATATAGCCTTATGAAATGTTTTATTTTTCCTCAGAAATTCTGTGTTCTGTATCTGGTTTTCAAATGAAGGCGTAAAACATTAATTTCATTTATCTTTTAAATTATTGAAAATCAAACTTTATTTATTTATTTATTTTGGCAAACAAAATTTTACTATTAAATTAAAACATGGAAGAAATGTTGTGTGATCATTACTTTAAAAAAAATTAAGTTTTAATAATTTTAGTAGTAGCCTAGTAGTAGCATTATGTACACTCTGCTGAACAATATTAATATATTTCTGCCGCCGTGTCTTCCAAGTTAAACTGAACTTTTATTTTGACGGGTTGCCGTGAATACCTTTACAGTTCTGTGTGTATATGATATGACGCTAGTTTTACTCAAATCAAATGGTAAAATGCTCTTGGAGTGACTCTCAGAGCAGTTCTGGAGATGTTGTTCATGTGTTTATGTCCTCATTTAGTGAGACGGCAGACGCTGAAATCACCGCGAGCGTCACGCGCGCTTCAGTCTGTGTGTAATAAACACAACCACGCGATATAGAGAGCAGACTGCTCCGTGCGCAAACACTGATCAATGAGCGCCGCGTCGCTTCTAGTCAAACACCTAGTGCTGCAGGCTTATTGCCTCACTGACGCTGATGAGATTAACCCCTTAGGTATCGAAATTTGGTACCGAACGACAAGACGTTTTTCGATACTCGGTGGTATCGAGGCAATTCGGTCGGTGCCTAAAAAGTATCGAACTCGATACCCAGCCCTAGAAAAGAGTGACAAAATAATTGCTGCCTATAGTGGTAAATCCAACGTACTGAGGTAATATTTGTCTAATAAACAAGCTTCTAAGCGTCAAGTTTAGGCGTCACTGCCTATTCAACTACCGAGCCTACAACTGTGTTAAACAATGTGTCTGGGCAGCAATTCATTCCAGAAAATGGCAAGGATTATACATGGCCCTTTGTTGTGTACAATAGCAAATGTTTAGTTTTGCATGCAGAGTTTGTCCTTTAGTTTGAGCAGAATAATATGTACTCACAAAGCACAAGTGAAGTAAATATGATTCAGGACAAAGGGTACTTTTCTTTATTATTTAAACAGGCTTGAAGCACAAAGACTCAACTAAATCTATAATCTAAATAAAGTATGTGTTCTATTGCTGTCAGAGGATTTTCCTTCGAGCTCCACCCAACATTTGGTTGGTTACCAGGAGAAGCAGAAACATGAGCCAGCAATAGAAAGGTCAAGCAGATTTGTGACCATCAACATTCAATCCTTCCTTTAAAGACAGAACGCTGTTAAAGTTACAAAAGTAGCATTTGTTCACAGCTTGCCTTTTTAAGGTGCTGCCAGCAGCCAGAGCCATGACCTTGCAACCCAGGAATGACGTTAAGCGTGATGAAATTTTGCAATTTTTTGCAATTACTTGCCCACAATGAAACATAAAAAAAAACCAGGCATGAAATAAAAACACAGAGGCAGCCATGATTATGCGGCAGCTTTTTTCATCATATCTACTTCAAACAGCTGTGCGATGTGACGTACTGCCCTACTAACATTAATATCTGCACTGAAGAAAAGCTGCTCATCACCTTTTCATTACACAAGAACAACACTGACTGTACATCAGTGACATGGAAAGTAAGGCTTTGTGTCCAAATTCAGGATCCCACCATTCCAGATATTACACAGGGTGCTGTGATTTCACCTGTCCCTTTCATCTTTCCTCAGACAAATTAGCACATGAAGACAAACGCCTCAGGAGAAAAAAAATAAAAGTAAAAAAAAGGTTCCTGTGAATTATTATTATTATTATTATTATTAAATAAAATAAATACAAACATGAAAAAAGCACATTTCCATATGAGCTGATCAAAGTTCTATAATATCTAAATAATAAAAATATAAATAATAAAATTTACCATGTAATTAATAGGGTTGTGACGGTGAGGAAATTTTCCTAATGGTTAATCGACGTGTGACAAAACTGCACTGGTAATACCAGTGTCACCGGGGGGACGGGTAGTTTGTGGGGTCAGTTCGTTAAGAATTTTACCTGTTTACCTCGCTTTTCTTCACTTTTAAATAGCTTGTAAATGCACATACGCATTTTACTTTAGCTTTCAAATCAGCATTAATTCGACAACATCAAAAGTACGACTAACTTAGTATTAATATTAAACATAGAATTTTTATTAACAAAATGAATAAAAATACACCATGCTATTGGCCTAAAATAAAATAAAGTACACAAAGTTTAAATATAAAAAACTGAAAATCAGCAAATATGGAACACCAAATTCATGAGAAACAAATGTTAAAAAAAATCTAATATAAACGGCAAAAGTCAACAGGCTTTTTAAAATGCTAAATTTTTTAAAAACAGACGCATTTAGTTTCGAAACCAAATCTTTCACCATAGTCTTGTCTTTCTCACCTTACTCTACTTGTCAGTCAGCTCGACTCACTCTCCTCATGTGATAAATTAAATCTAACTGCTGCTGATCTGTGATGCAACTGTTGTTCGGCACACTGCATTGGGCAGTTGCGTTTTTAATTGTAGTGTCTGTTTTCTAACTGAACTAAATTTTATTTATTTTATTTTTTTAAATAGTAAAAAAAAAATAAAATAAATAAAAATAAAAAAAAAATCAAAACAACGGTGGGGGGCCATCAACACTGACTAAAACACTCTAGACCACGGGAAATTTCATTACACTGCAGCAGCACTGCAAATTCTAGTGTAATAAAATACAATTCTAGCCAAAATGTAAAAATAGCTAGTTACTTAACCCAAAACTGCACATTTAAAGAACCAAAAAAATACCACTAATAATCAATGTATTCACTTATGAAACTAAATGAATACAACAGTGTGCATTTGGTAAATGTCTGCCATGACCGGGCAAGCTAAAATAGCATGAGCGCCTTCAGCACTTTGTTGCAGGCATGTAACTGGAGTCAGTGATATGAGAGCAGGGCTGCAGTGCTGGCTTTCATTTCACATCCTTTGTTAGCTTTTCAGAGGCACAGCCTAATCCCAGGTCAGGTCACTGCTAGCCTGTGTGGCCCTTCCCCCGACACACACCACCCCATCCTCATGCAGGCTGGCCTCGACACCACCCTCACTGCCCTTTGGCCCATCCTTCAGACCCGTGGGTGCACATATGCAGTCTCAGCAACTTCAGCCAAGAACACTAATTATTACTGCTAGTGACTCAGTGTACTGTAAAATGCCATTATCGGCCTATAAAATCATTTTTTAGGTACCAAAATATAAAAGAACTTCCAGCAAAGCAATTACTGGGCCAAAGGTTTGAAAATCAAATCTGAAGAAAAACTAAAATAAAATAAAATAATATGAGCCAACATAACTTAACCATATTATAATGTAATATAATATAATAATATTTCTAATTAGCTATTTCTGCTTTGTCCTTTAGCAAAGAGATCCAAATTAAACAGCACAGACACAATATAGTTTTTCTAGGCCATGAGGTTCTGCAACATAGAAACTTGATCTTATCAGCCTTCCAATCACTTACAGTCAAATTACATTTTAACAACATTTTTTCCCCACTGCCACTTCTTGCAGATGTTAAATCAAGGATGTTCCATTTCCCATTTTTGCTGTACAATGGGATCATTCTAAAGGGAATTTCGTATTAGTTCCTGGCACTCCCAGGATTTTTTTTGAGAAGCATTATGAAGGAAAACTAAAGATCAAACGTTCAGAGAGACAGACTTCAAATAATGAGGAAAAAAGAAAGATAGAAACAAAAAAAAACCTCAAAATCATCCGGACACTTAAATCAGAAAAAAATAAAGCCGCAAACACCCTCCGGTGAGACCACAGCACTCCTCATAAAGCACATTCACATGAGCATGTCTAACAGCCGGGGCAGTTTATTTCAAATGTGCGCCACGCATAAGCCATGTAGGATGAGCAAATGGGGTCTACGCGCCAGGACACTAAACACTTTATGTTTAATTCAGGGGAAAGTCAAGGCTGCAGGACGTTTACACACATCCTCCCCCTCCTGCTCTCTTTCCATCAGTCCCTTCACTGCTGCCATACCACTCAGGATGAGAGGGGGTTGGACTCCCGCATTTTACCATTCACCCTTTCAGCTGAGCTCCTCGCCTGTCACAGTAGATCACACTGAGGGACAGGTCTCATACTGTCTATTACTGCCGCTCCTGGCCTACACTGCAGGCAGACCACAGAGTAAGTTCCACTGCCGTGATAGAACCAGACATCACCGAGGACGGTCACACATTAATTCGGCTCTCGGCGCATCCCGTTGCTAAATAAATGGCAACAATCACTGGCTTAGCTCATTCCCCCTCTCTGCACTTTATAGGAAGGTTCCTGTAACCTTGAAACCTCAGTGTAAAGAGCAGGAAAGGATAACACCTGGATGGCAAAGGCCATTTTTACAAGTGGTTTCCCCCTCCTAAAAACACCCTTCAGGTTATAAATGAGGGTTTGTTCCCTTCCTGATTACGGCAGCGCAGCCTTTTCTGGAGAAGTCATCAAAACGATGGTATAATGTACAGCTTATTAAATGGAAAAGGCTGAAATAACAAACGTAACACAACAGAAACGTTCATGCCCGGCTCTGGATACCCACAAGCTGCTGTAAAAACAGGAAAGACAGGTCTTCAAAAATAGAAAAATTGACAAAACCAAGCTGCCATTTGGGGTTTTAGCGAAAAGAGGGTGCTCAAACGGAATCAATAAAACAAACCCCAAAATCTAGAGGGGAGTGAACCATGTGGAGGCAGTCATTCCTATCTTGAGGCCAAACACCAGGTGCCTCTATTAAAAACAGCCCATAAACCACCAGCAGGGCTGCAACCATGGGATCCTCTGATGCGCCATATGAAAATCGATCAATCGTACATTCCAAAAGGCAGCGGTACTTCAAAGGCATATCAAGCGAAGATTCGCATTTTCCCATGATGCACGGGAACCCTGTTAAACGAGGGGGCTGTGGAGTAGAAAGGCACGTTTCGTGCATTACGTTTCAGCATGTTCGACAAACATTAACGTCCCCCTATTAGTAAGGCTATTGCAATTACTAAGGCTAGCATTACTAATAGAAGACAAGGAAGTGAAAAATAATGGATGCTTGTTCAGTCTGAACAATAGTCAATCACTGACTCTAGGACAACGAGAAAGGAAAAACCAATCAACCAGAAAATGCAGGTCACAACGAACTTGGTGAATCATTCTCTGAGGTTCAGAAAGCCATATAATCGACAGATGAATATCCTTTAAAAATCTCCGAACATGTCAACCATTACACAGACATTGAGGATTACACAATTTAAGCTTGTTCTCCTTCATCCTCCTTCCCAGCAACAGAAAAACCATGTTAATTCCACTGTCCCTACACTACAGTATCACGGAAGGTGAGTATATCCGTCACTGTCAAATAAATTGTATTATATAAAATAAAGGAGACTAAACCATAATGTTGTAGAGACATAGCAAAGTATTACGCATAACAGCATATTCCTTTTCAGTGCGATGTTCAGTGTTAAATGTGAAGACCAGCAGATGGGAAGGTTATATACCTATAAAACGCTCCTGGATTTCATGTTTCTCAAACCATCTCTTTAAGCTCTCAACATCCGCTGCCATTTCCTACCAGATGCCTAAAAACTCAGCCCTTCGGGTGATGATTCATATAATTTCTGCCTTGTTTGCGCTGTAAATATCAAGAGGTGTTCAAAACATATTTGAATCAGTTGATCTTTAGAAGCAAATCAAATGAGGTAAATGTAAATAGTTCTAAGAATCTAAACCGTTCAAAGGAGAAAGCCATTACCCAAAGGATAACAGGTCTCTGCTTAAAAACAAAAATGATCGTTAAATACAATATTTTGCATTTAAGTAAATACAAAAAATAACACCAGTTACATAAAAGGCAGACAGAAACCTTAAACATATATTGGAAGTTAAAACAGAACTCCAAACCTTTTAGTTCTACTAACATTAAGATGATTTACAGTTCATCAACAATGCCTGCAATGCATAGGGCCCTTGTCAGATTGCATAAAAATAGTTTCCATTAAGATAAGTTCTGTGGGGGAAAAAAATTACTTCCTATAGAAATGCTCTGCAACCATATTTCAGTAAAAAGCTTTCCATAACAGCAATGTAAATCATTAAAGTTAAGGGACAGAATGTTGTCACTTTGAAATCCAAGAATAACAGCCATCTGGTGAGTTGGATTCATGCGTGAAATTTTTGGAACGAGTGTTCAATGTTGTACATGTTTGCTTCACAAGCTGGTGCAAAAACTCCAAAAGGTACACCCACCCCTTTCTCAAAACAGAGCCACACTTACACTTCATTTAGCTTGCTCAAACATCTACTCTCCTCAAGTTTAGAGACAAGCAATATTACCAACTAAATTACTCATTTACATGGTTCTATTCTCTCCACAACTACTGCTGTTATTCCTTTTTTTCTGGACAATTCTACAAAACCTTACAGTATCAAGCAGTAGTAAGTAATGCAGTGTGAAGAACAGCTGGGTGAAAACCCGTACAGTTCTTCTAAATCTGTTGCAAAGTACATGCATGGCACAACTGAGATTGCTTGCTTTCTACCCTACATGTACAATGCCAAGTACATTCAAGACACAAATTACATATTTTCATATACTCCACATGAAATTCCAGGCATGACGTTTTGCTCACATGCTCCTCAAGTCTCTCACCATGTGACTTGGTTTAAATCCAAAAAAACAGAAGCCACCCTCCCTTGTTATCTGGCACTGAGACTGGGGTTCAAAAGTAGCCTTCCTTTACAACTTCAACATGTCCGTCCGTGTACAAAGTGCTTGAAAATATTATCTAAAAAGCTCACTTCCCAACATTATGCCCCGTACTGAATAGTGAACAAATCTGAGTTACAGTGCTCTTAACTCTTCCAAAAACTACATCTATCCCATTTAGTAAGTAATGTATCCAGTCACAAAAACAACATATCCCATAGAATCTGGTGAACCGGCAAAACAAGAGACAGAAATCTGTTTTCTCTTTCAAAGAGAGGAAATTTGGCTATTGAACAGTTATTATTGGAAAGAATGGAATGTTCAGGCAGTTCCCAGGAAACTGAGTCATTCCATAAACATATGATGTATCTGCCACTCACAGCTACGTATGAAGACCATTTATGAAAAAAGTCATTAAAGGCAAACAAATACTTCAGTGAGAAGTCAGTGTGATGGCCACTGGCAAGGTGTACATTTTAAAATAAATGCACTTATATAATGTTGTCAAAATAACATTTTTATAGATTTACAAGACACTGTGTGGTAGGTTAGTGCCACACACACAAAAAAAAAAAGTTTTAGCACATGTATTGGCAGAACAAAATAATAAAAACACATATTTGGGCTCATGAGCAAAGAGCACCACATGCCCTTTGAAGGTCTTGTACCCAAGAAATTGCAAGATAAAAGATAGGCGTGTATGCACACTCACACACACACACAACACAAAAAGCATTTTTTAATTCTTTAAATAACTAGATGACTCATCAAAGCTCTAGGCAATAATAATAAAACAATCATCTCTGAAAGGTAATCATCCAATAAGGGTAAGGTGTTGTCAAATGCAGTGACATAATTTATTACACTATCCAAATCTTATCAGTATAAATCATCCAATAACATTGTATAAAAATGTCATGGTAGTTGAAGGTTAGGGTGAGGGTGACTAGAACTAATACAAAGCTCTCTCAGGTAGATGGGAAATATGCATGGTAAACTGCTGACATCAACACACCCCTCAACAAAGTAAAATCTTCTTTCTTTAGAGATCTAAATGTACTCTGACAGCTGCAGAATGTTACATGTAGTTGAAAAGGAAAAAGTCTGGAACTTCATTATTCACTATATAAAAAGATCAACAATATACCAATGATATAACACAAATATTTTTAATATAGGTTAGTATACTGGAAAATCGATGATTTTTTTTTTTCAACAAACAACCCATTCATGATAAACTTTGATGTAGATGGTGGTTTGTTCTACACTTGTTACAAATAATTTGCATTGGGTCCAGTCCCAGGACACAAGACAGCTATGCTATACGGCATCATTAACACTGTTTGGCAGTCATTTGTTTAATGAAGACTTACCTTTTAGAGTTTTCAACAACTATTACAATAAACAGCAACTACTGCATTATTTTAGCAACATAAGCTGCAACATTCATTTCAATTACTACACATGACAAAAACCACCATTTCACAATAATTGACTGAGACAGTAATAGAACCTCAAATCTATTAGTAGCAGAAACATACCAATAACTCTTTCCCTGAACTCAATATCCTCACAATAAAGGTTTTTTTGCAGTCTTTGAGACATTACAACACAATGTTCTTATCAGCATCCAATTAAACAGTAAAAAATGCCCCAACGACTATACGCAGCACAAATTAATGGATTTTTCCTGAGAAGGGTCATTAAATGTGACATTTTCATTATATTTTCAACTTAAAAATAATTTGTGCAACACATCGTATAATGACCACAACATACAGATCTGTTTCCTAATAAAGACAACTACTAAAAAAACATGACTAAATCACACGACCAAACAGCATACTGAATTCAGCTATATGCATCTAAATAACTTCATAACATTTACAGAACAAAATGTAGTATCTCGGCAAACATAATTTTCCTTTAATGTGCAATGTAGACTTTTAAAGAGCATTACTAAACACAAGGGTCAGACACTGTGACTTAACTGAGAGACAGGGAAGGCAATAGTTCACTCGGGAAGAGCAATAATTGTAGTGTTTGCCCCAGCCTGAGAGGGGGAGTGATGGAAAACAAATGGGGCAATTTTAGTCCTGAATCTATATTGTCGATTTTCATTGGATGCTAGTTAAAACATCAGGTCTTTTGCTCAAAAGACACCTAGTGTTTTACACAAACAGCTGAATGATTCAACCTGCGCCAACACGCATTACTTTCCACGTTTTTAGCATTTTTCTTTAGTGTTGTTTGCGAGCGTGGAGACGCGTGATTTGAGCGCTGATACTGCACTGCTTTTAAAAACAACTGTTTCCATAAATGTTTATGAGTACATCTGAACGCCAATGTGAATATGTTTGTGTTTATCTTTAACCGTCCGGTTTTGTGAATAGTAAATATAAAGACGCATCATTGTACGTATTTATACAAGTATTCGCGCACATATACCTACTTCAGCAGAAATATTAAATCATTATTAACAGTATTAAACATCATTCATTCCTCCCCATGTTTCCGTAAAGTCTTACCGAGCGATATAAAATGTTAAGATCTGAACAGCACAGCAGATCCTTTACAAAACGCTAAAAAAAAGTTAAAAAGTGACTTATTTTACGTATTCATATTTTTAATATAAAACAATTATTTTGCTGAAATGAGAAAAATAAATAAAACAGCACTTACTGTGGTGAGAATGTAGGTTCATGGCCGATGAAAGAAATTTTCCAGTGTGTAGAGCCGCCGGGTGCCCCGCGCCCAGATGACCGGGAGACGGTGGCATTCTGCCGGCCGCAGCCGCCGCGCCGAGCCGGTGTGACTCCATGGGTAGCCCCGAGAGAAGGGGCGGCGGTACGTGAACAGATCTGGGGGGTCCGAAGTCTCGGCCATCCATCATCCACAATGACCCAACTTGATCAAAGAAACAGTCCGACCGGGTAAATCCGAATAAGCCAGTCTTAATGGCTATAATGTCCCTAGATTCCTAGGCAAATCAGTGTCCTTATCCGGCATTCTGCCGACCTACAAAAACAAAACAGAAGAAGAAATAGTCTCGATAGATGCGGATCACTACTGAAATGAATCCAAAATTGTATGGAGATGAACACAAGCAGTGCTGTCACATAATGACGCAGTTTTAATCTCAACTAGATCACTGGAAAAAGAGAGTAATCTTCTCAAGTGCGAGCGGTGAGGATGCAAACAGACATCAAAACGTTTAAGATCACTCGCGAAAAGTCCGTTTTAGGATAAACAGACGGTAATGCCTCTCGTAATCTGCTTGCAGGCAGTATACTGGGCGAAAATCCAGCCTTTTGGTGGAGCCTTGACTGATCATTCACGCAAAGTGACCTAAAGGTTCATTCAAACGGATTACAAACATTTTTATTATTGTTTGTATTTATAATTCTACGTAAACGGTCGGTCGAGAGCAGTCCGCTTGTGTGTTTAAAACACGCGACGTGCACGAAATAGTAAAAATAAAATAATTGTATGAAACGGACGAATGTAACAATCACCCCTGGCGAACGTATGATGACGATTTAGGTGATCTAAACCTGTTAATGATTGTAAAACAATGTAATTTTATTTTTCTTGCTTCTTGTAGGTTACCTTTTAACGGACTGCATTATTGACCTCTGCCGAAACGTTTGTCTGCAAACAAACTAGGTTTATCTACTCCAAATGGGCTACGGCATAATGCATATAAGCCTGTTTTAATATCCAGATAAGTACATTATTGCGGGAGTATTCCAGAAAACTAATAGCTAGTTTTACATGCATATACAAGCAGTTTGAATCATCTAATACCTTGCTGAACAGTTTGTCACTGCAGCCTTATCGTTCTATCAGGCGTTATTAACTTAAAATAAATGGTTAATGTTACAGGACTATGATTTGATGAGGTGGTTCCACTTCTTCCTTTCCAAATATGATTTCACGTATAACTTTAATTATTATTATTACTACTACAAAAATTTACATAACGCCGTATCCAAACGTCTGACCTTTTCATATTGCAGCTTTTAGTAGCTTGAATGTTGCTGCAAATGTCAAGATTAAGTGACTGGTATAAAAGCACGACTGAAAATAATGACGAATCAAAGTTTAGATACATGCTTCATGATGGCAACACCAACCCGAGCGACAGCCACGTTTCAAACTTTCCCGTTTCCATTTCCAGCAACAAAACTTTTCCGCCCAAACGTTCATCTTTCGAACACATTGTTCAACGAGTTGCGGATAAAGCAGTACTAAACCTTGTAAGCCAAACTATCCCCCGCCTTTTCACCACGAAAACAGCACATTCTTTTTAAAAGTGCCTCCGATTTTGCTTCATAAACATCGTGTTACTATGTGACGGATCATGTGCGGAATGATAGCTGGCGACGTCTTACTTGAAATGGCGACTCAGTTTACAAAATCCAGTTTCTTCGCAAAATCCGTGAGACGTGTGGTGGAAAATTTCTTAGACTCCATTTACAAACCATCCGTAGTTACATAGAGCGAAAGCACATACTGGGGAAGGCCCTGTGCTGCTCAAACCACTGTAGCTCTCGGTAAACTCTTCTGCAATGAAACAAGCATTGTTTAACAAGCTCCGCCTCCGCCAATCTCACGCGACACGCTCTACAACGAAGCATATGATTGGTCTACAGAAGTGTCCATCAACTCCATGTAAACACTCTGGCTCCTCGCCAGCTCTATAAAACCAATTATGGAACAAGGAGGTTGAACTGTTTCAAGCTCCCCTTCCTTCAAGACTTGAATGATCAAAACAAGCGAAGAATTTTTGGAGGGCAGTTTCAAGGCCGCTCAAACTCGACTCATTAAAAAGACGGATGCGGACCTGGTTATAATTCAATGAACACACACTACATGAGTCTGCTCTCTAAAGCATTCATGGTATGAGTTGTAGGCCTACTTGGTTAGCTCAGATCAAGGGTTTTCAAAGTTGGGTCCGGGGAGCGCAAGGGGGCGCTCGGCATTCCGCGAAAAATTTGGGGGCCACCAAAGTTACACGTTAACTTATTAATTATTTTCAGTGCTTGATATTTTATTATCTGATACTATTACGCTTTCAGTCTCTTTTCAGAAATTTTGAGATAATCAAAATATTTTATTTTACTGACACTTAGTTTTTAATGGAATAAAATAGACTATTTAGCGACACATACATTCAAGAATAGACTGTAAATGTATTGTATAGGCCTATCTTTCTAGAGATCTTTCTACTAAACTATATATTTTGCAGAAAATATTTTATTACTTTGCTTTGGCTTTTGTACAATGACAATATAAAGAAAATTATTATATTTAGGAAACAGAATGTTGTCTTATAATAGCACTACTATATTTTTATGTATCGCAATAAATGTTTTTTATGGAAACATAATCCCATTTGGCGGTTCCTGTCTTAAATTTGAAAACCCCTGTCTTAGATTGATGGGAAGTTGAACACAGATTCTCTAATCCACTTGACTGAAGGCTTGTTATTTCTTAATGTATTTCATTATTTTATCAACCTGGTGTAAAGTAGTGCATGTGTTTATTTGTTAAAAATTGGGAAATTTCCCTTGTCAGCGATCTGTTTCCTTTTAAAATTTTAATAACCACAAGGGAATATAGAGAAGTTGTAAAACTGACTACTGGGGTTTCAACAGACAAAATCACAGCCTGTGAAACAAGCTCAAGAATGAAATCAAAGTATATTTTTCCAGTTTTCTGAGTTACTCGTTCACTTTCATTGTCAGTCACTGAAGCATGACATCACGATTTCATCTGAACTTGAACTACAAACTCTAGGCGATCAATCGATCAGTTCACGAGACCTTTCCACATTTGGAAAAAAAGATGATTAGAAAAAAAACTGGCGCGGTTTCTAACCGCCCCTGTCATGCGCCTCTCCAGTGAGGCGGTTTCAAGGCGTCCTCATGAAGGCAGTGCAAACGGCTTACACAGGAGGAAAAGACCTGCGTGAATTGTCAGGTTTGAAAGAGCATACCTCAATTGCAACTCCTACTGAAATGACAACACTTTCGGGAAAAACACCGTGCTTCGGGACTGGCCGGTTTCTCCAAGGACTCGCGGGAACAATAGCACTGATTTGCTGTGGAAACCGTTCGTCTCGAGTCGTTGTATGGTCATCAGTGCAAGCCTTCAGCTTCATGGATCTCTGAACGCTTGTGTTATTAATGGCCAGCGGAGCGGCAGACGCATTCGGGTTTGTTCATTTTGGCGATTTTACCTGTACTCTTATAAAATACCGATTTTCCATCGGATGTTGGTTAACGTACAGCCCAACTCCCCAATTCATAAAAATCAGCTTGGATTGTTGATTTAGGATCCTTCTTTCGTCCATTGTTCACGATGACCCATCGTCTCGATGGTTAAGGTGGGTGTTTCATGCGTGTCGTGAAAATACATGTATTTTCCATGTACCAAAAATGTGTTTTTAATGGTTCTTTGTTTTAGGATTATTGTTTAAATGTTCAGCGGCACAGACCATTGTGCTTATAGCCCATGCACCCAAATAAGCGGAATATTTATTGAATATTGGTTATATTTATTAAGGAAAACAATATAGTTTATCATATTTTTTATTTTTGGATTGGTATATTGTACAACATAATATATGTTTCAAAGGAAAATATGACTTGATTGAAGTTTAAACATGATCTTACATGCCTATAACATTTTATCCCTAATAAAATGACTTAATTGCTTAAAAGTAGTGAGCAATGTATACAAACATAAAGGTATTAAAATAAATGGAAAAATAAAAAAAGAAATGTCTGGTGTATTGAATGTTTGGTTTTTGGTTTTTTGCAAAGGGCAAATCTTGCTAAAACTTGCAGTCTTGAACATCGATCCAAACAATTGACAACATGTTAGAATATTCTGAATGCCAGGAAAATCACATTTTGCACCCATCTGTTTTACATACATCTAAATAAAGTAAAGATGTTTTGAGATTAGTGTCAGTTGCATTGTCCATAATTTGATAAGTCAAGAATCAGTGTATTAAGTTAACACTATTCTCACGTAAAATGTGAACTGTAAGTTACGGCTTGACATGAAGAATTTTGAGCTATGCAAATATTTGTTTATTCAGACCAGAAGGGAACTAAAGAAACAAAGCACAGAAGTAAAATCCACACGTTTTGCATGGTGTGCGTAACAGGCCTTTTTCCTGAACTGTGCAAATATAAGCAACCTAATGCCCTCCAAGAATTTGCAAGTCACAGTGGCTTGTACATCCCTTGTACAAGTGAAATGGAAGGTAGATGTTTGTGATTATAATGCAAATGCCCACAAAAGTCACGACGGACTTGAAGCATTGAAACTCAATCGCTGCTGACACTAAAATTGCCAAGCCACAGTTTCATTAGCTTGTGTCTTTTTACTGTTTTACAATAGTCTTTATGTGTGTGTGTGTGTGTGTGTGTGTGTGTGTGTATAGTGGATCAAAAAAGTTCATTAAAGTTGTCCTAAGACAAGAACGGGTATTGTTTTTGTGAAAAACTTTGATGAAAGGTTTTGATCCATTTCAAATGTTGACTCTATATATATATATATATATATATATATATATATATAATATGTATGTATGTATGTATATTTGTATATGTATTCAAGTGTATTCTTGTCTACAAAATATGGAAACTGTTACTGTACAGAAGAAAGTATAAATATCTTGTGATGTGATGATCATGAAAATGAAAATCATGAGTTCGCAATTCTGTCAATTTGGCGGGAATATATGAGGAATATATGTGGCATATTATCAAGATTCTAAAAGTCTATGTTAGGTAGACGTAAATCTTGGCTAAACATTTAATTTTTTTTTATTTATTTGTTTGTTTGTTTGAAGGGGGCTTGACCATGCTGGGAAAATATCCTACAATCATGAGGGAATCAGTTTCCTAAAACAATAGACTTTGACTCTTTTGAGGGCATATGAACTCCTGACATTTCTAAACAACAATTTCAACATCATATTTATGTTCTTGGCAGACACATTTTTACCAAAAGAAGTTCCAAAAGTAACAAAAGGCCTAACTTATTGCAACCAAATATATAATTCTGTAATGTTACCTCTCTACAAGTTTAGCGAAAGGTCAGTTCTATAAAGTAAAGATATGATCTGCCTCCCACAGCCTCTATTGCTTTTGAATCAGATGACTCATTGCAGCCTCTGTGTGTGTGCGTGCGTGCGCGTGCGTGTGTGAAAGAGACAAACGATGAAAACATTGTTGTGGCTGCCATTTCCTAACCATCTCAAATCTGATCTGATATTACTAACCTTGATATTTTAACAGCTGGCTAAGCTCGTTTTATAACTTACCCAGTACTTTTCATATAATACTTGCAGAGTAGTAATGAGTGAAGAAGTGACCCCTCCTCAGAAAAGAACGACAAAAAAAAAATAGATGTAAACCAAGGTACCGACGTTTGCACTAGCTCACATTACAAACTCTGCACATGAACAGAAAAGCTCATTGTTGTGGATGTTAGCCAAGAGTGCAATTTTTTCTATTCTATCAACATTAAAGATTACTGTTTATCAGCAGATATAATTTACAGTCAAGGGCAAAGTAATGACATGTGCTGTGACTAAGTGTAGCAGAGGTGTTGTGATAACCTTCATCATTTACACCGGTCAAAATTATAAAGTTTAAATATGTTAGTCCCGTATGCGCAAAATACAGTAAAAATAGGAATATTGTGAAATATTACAATTAATTTATTAGTAATTTATTTCTGTGATGCCAAACTAAATTTTCAGCAGTCATTACTCCAGTTTTCAGTGTCACATGATACTTAAGAAATTATTCTAATATGCTGCTCAATTATTATTGGTACAAATTTATTTATAATGTTTCCTATTAATGTTGAAATCCGTTTTGGTGCTTCATATTTTTGTGGAATTTTTTTTTGTTTGTTTTTTTAGGATTTTTTTGATAAATATAAAATTCAAAAGAACAGAATTAAATAGATTAAGCTAAATATTAACTGTGTTTATGTTTCAACATTCATAATAATTAGCAACAAATCAGGATCATGTGTCAGAAGACTGGAGTAATAGCTGCTAAAATATTCAGCTTTGACATCACAGGAATACATATTTTTAAATACATTCAAATAGAAAACAGTTATTTTAAATTGGAATAACATTTCACAGTATTGCAGTTTTTATTGTTTTGATCACATAAATGCTGCCTTGGTGAGCAGAAAATATTTTCTTTCAAAAGCATTTAAAAAAAAATCTTAATCATTCCAAACCTTTGACCGTTAGTGTTTGTTGGTTTTAAACCCATATTTTTACTAATATGGTGAATAACTAAAGTATAAAAGTGTTGGAAAATTTAGCACAAATCAGATCTTTCTGTAAAGTAAAAGTCATATTTGCGGATAGCCAACAATTTTCTAAGCTGGAAATTTTTTGGCAGAAAAGGCAGTGCAAGGGGAATGCCAGTGTGATGTTTTAAGACACAAGTTTTTCTGAGTTCATCTGAACACTTACATCTGGCAGAGCGAACATATAAATATATTTTCAAGAACTAGCATGCACAAGTAAAAATGATGCCCTTAAGTTCAGTCATGCCTGTTTGATTCCAATGGTTTTTCTATATCTGTGATTTCAGTCACACAAATGCTTTACATTGGTCCCATGGGGCAGATGTAATCTACTTTACTGCTTTATCCGCAGTTTATGGAGACACAAATGCTCACTGGCAAAATACCTCAGTGTATCAAAAGGTAAATAACCAGCTTAGAGTTCTCTTCTGAAACAGGAAAACCCTTTTCTACGTCGCTAAACAGGAGGAAATCGTCCTGTATTTTGAATGCCACTTATCTGAACTATCATATGTTTGGATACAGAATTTATTGCACCTTACAGACTTGCATTTCTAAGGGATGCTTGGTAGAAATCCTCAGGGAATGTAGCTTCTGCCTTCCTGTGCTTTCTATCTTATAGGCAGTGACAACTCAGCGCTTGACAGGCGGGTGAGACATCCTGCCACAGCGCTCAGAGACCTTCCCAGGATGTCGAGCCCTTCTGGGGCTTAATCTCAGTATGGTGGGCCGCTTCTATGACAGCTTTTAATTCTCTCTGGGCAACATTCATCATGCACTGTCTGCTATGGCGCTGGATCAAATGTACCCCAGGATATTCACATTCCAGCCAATGTGTCCCAACCCACTTTACACCATCACATATATTCATGGCTCTTTTATTCATGAGTTTGTTTGCCTTTTGTTAGGCCGCTCTCTCCCCTGTGCAGCGTCTGTCTGTGAGTGACAAGAGAGCGGCCTCTAGACGGTTTAGCCAAAAATGCACAAAAAAAAGGATTACACATCAAATCATACAGCAAGATGTGATATTCATAGTGCACATTTCACTAGATTCAATGATATTTTTAATCTGAAAGGAAATCAGTAGGCAAGAGAATTGAAACATTTATCTTTTTTCAATATTTTAACTCACAGACTACTTAAACGTATTTAACTGATGATATATCAAACACATGAAAAGTAACTGGAGTCTTATAATGAGAGAAAATATTGGGTTATTTTAACAGTTGTTGGGGCAATTGTAGCAATATAAAAAAAACTATAAGATAAAATCATTAAAATAATATGAAAATAATCCACTGCATTTTTTACAATATTGCTATAGTACTTTTAGTATCCCCCCCCCCCTCCCCTGTTTCCAATGGTTTTATTATTTTATTTTAATGTGTTTAAAGTCTATGTTTTGTTTAAACTTACATTATAATTTTCTTTGAAGTCAGTCTTTATTTCTTTTTTTTTTTAATATACAGTTTATATTTCAGGATTATTGTATTTATTGTAAATTATGAATTATTGTGTTTCATAACTAGCAAAAAATCTATAATGACAGTCTAGGTATCTGTCATTCATGTTGTTTAAATTCAGCGTCATCAAAACTTTAGACAGCATTTTTTGGACATACATAAACTTTTTTTTTAATAAAAATATACTTCCTTTTCTCAGGCACAGAAAGAACATTGCTTTGGTGAATAAGTGTCATCACTCACTTTCAGCACTTTGATAGAAAAAAAAAAATCCAGAAAAAAATCAAACATATATAAACTGTAAAAACCTACTTGACATGCTGTCTATTAAAAAAAAGATATTCATCTGTAACTCCGCAGTTATTTCCAAAATATTTCTTAGTTTCCAGTTCTTAATACAAGGACTGCAGCAAATCCATTTGTAAAACCTTAATCTTCCTCTGGAAGAAACGTTGTGAATAAGAATGTTGTTGTGGCTTAAACATTTCCAGTGAAATCCAATCGGGGACTTAACACAAAGTGTCTATCAGACTCGGAGGGGAAAGAGAGCTTTCAGGAAATTAAACTTATTTAAATGAAAAATTAAACGCAGTTCAAATCAGACCCTGTTGAGGGGGCATTCAATGCGGGTGGGAGAGCGTTTGACATTTTTAATTAACTCAGGCTTTGTAGTAGCCCTGGGTTCATCACAAACCAGCAGTGTACCTCAGTAGTCGAGATGCAGCCTTTCAAAAGGGCAATGCTTCAGACGTTTCAGCCAGAGCCCAGCGACGCACATACAGAGATATCATGAGCTCTTTCCCAATAACCCTGCACGTCTGACCTCCGGTGACCTTCCTGCTCTCTTTTTCTTCCAGCTTCTACTGACTTCTGGTCCTCAAGTGTCAGTCTGAATAGAATTTTGTTGCCAGAGCAGAATTTAAGTCCATCTTCCCCCCTTGAGCTTTGGCTGAGTTCGCACACACGACACTCCATCCTCAGCATGGGGAAATAAGGCCCTCATGCAAACACAAGTCGGCTTGCAACCCACACCGTTTCAAGAAGGCTGCGTCTTGTATGACAACTCATTATTCACAATACTGCAAGGAGCGTTTAGAGTCCCTTTTGGCGTGCTTTGTTTTAAGCTCTGTGATCATAATCATATCACGATAGCTTGGCTTTTTAAACCATTTGTTCCCCTCTCATAAGTGTGCTTGGGTTCTGATGTTTAATAGTGAGATTAAATGTACTGCTGCCATAATGATGTTGTTTATGCGAATTTGTGTTTTGTTGTATGCAAATAACACTCTGATCTGATGCACATCAGAGCTGCAATTAAACCTTAATACCAAAAGAGTTCTTTAGGGCTTCAGAGTTGAGAATAATATCATTTTAAAGTCATTTCTTTATTTATTTAACCAACTCCACAGAAAGACTGGCTGATTACACGCTCGCCGATGTGGATTATAGATGAGATTGTAGAATATAATCAGTGTAAATTTATGTCCCAGCGCTTCTGATTTCAATCTCTTTTAAGTTATTGGATTTTTGAACGTCTGGACCGCATGTTTCCATGATATGGGGAAATTATTTGCTTTATCCGTGGTGATGGGAAAAAGTGTGCGGCTCTTGTTGCTTTTAAACAGCTGCTGGGTACAAAGAGAATATCATGAAAAGTACACAAAATCTGAATGTACACGCACTTTGTTGGTCCCACCATCTTTAAATAGCACAAAGCTAGCGCTGTATTTTGAGGACGCCAATGGTTGAAAGCTTGCTATTAAAAAGCCATGGGAAAAACATGACAGTAAATAGTCGCATGCGATTCTGTGGAAAGAGGCTGATTTTTAGAGAAAAACTTGGTTTATCTCAGCTTCTCATCTATGGTGGAGTTTCAGCATGTGTCATGGGTGCTCTGCGCCCAAAGTCAATTAAGTGCACATGGCTATGGAATACATACAAAAGTATTAATTGGGGAAAAAAAATAGCTGTAATAATCAAATGTCATGAGCAATCACAGGGGAGACCAGAAGAGTTGTAACCTTGTTGTAATATCTGTAACTCAGTACTTTTATTGTGCTGTTTTTACTCATTTATTTGAATGAAATTACAGGTTTAAATCTAATATTCAATGAGTTGTATTTTTAAACCCACCCAATTTCATTAACATTCAGAGCATTTTAATTTAAAATAGGAAAAAAGGAAATATTCAATTATCATTATTTTTATTTATCCTGATTTCTCCTAAATCTACAGTTTTAAATCTACAATTCAAATATAAAGAGTTGCATTTTTAAACCAACCAACCCCCATCAAGCAGTTCCCCCAAATCCTCTCCATGTCATTAGCATTAAAAGTATTTTAATTCAAAATGATAAAAAGAAGGGGTATAACTTATTCAGTTCGGTTTATTCACTGTTCGGTAAATATCTTGCATGTCATCGCTATAGCTTCCCACACTCGTGATTTCAGGGATAGCACTTCTGACTGTGACTGTGGTTGAAAAGGGGAACATAAAAACAGCATAGAGACGACCCTAAAAAAAAGCATGAGAAGCAATTAAAGTGTTTATCAGCTAGTCATCAGAAGTCCAAAAAAGATTTTATTTGCGTTACAAGAGCCGTGACAAACAAGCAGTGGAACAAAACCCTCAGAACTCATTGTATGCCTATTGATCCACAGAAGAGGGACAAATGATGGTCATTTTCTGCTTTGTTACTGGACTCCATCAGTTGTGCTCATTTGCTCTCATTTTGCTTCATGTCATCAATCACAAACAATAGAAATCCTTTTGTTTGATGGATTTGCTTTTTGCGTCAATATATAGTCCAATAAACGGCAGTCTGATATCATAAATAAACAGTTTATGGAAACCTATGCACATTAAATGACTAATTATAAATGCCAATGGTTATAAATGCTCGGTAGTAATGAAAGAGCAGAGCATTCATTTAAAAGAACAGATGTGAACTTTATTTTAGTTCATCCTCAAGCTACATTCTAAGAGATAAAAAGATAAATATAAGGTACAAATGACAATCAGCACACTCATTATGTTGTTTTCAAGTGATGCAATCAAAGATTGTACCACAAATGAATGTTTATCAAAAAAGACATCTTTTAGGACACTAAGCAACAACAGCACAATATTGATTTTGTGCTAAATAGTCTTTACGTGCATGAAGGTGACTCAGAGCTGGATGGTAAGTGTAGCTGGCTGTGAATTGTGGGAAACACAATGTGATGTGCTTCAGCTGTTTGCCATTAACCCATGCGCACCAACCTAGGGGGTCATCTGACCTCTCCCATGTTAAATAAAGGCCTGATGCTTTGAATAAATTGGTCAGATGAAGAGCAGGATTGCTGTGGCACAGCGCGAGCGTCACTGCATTGTGATACAATGACCCACGGTGCCTGCGATTTATAGCACAGCTTTTTATTTAGTGATAAAAGCTGTGGTGATGGAAGGTGACAGCTTCTAGCACAGAAATAAATCAAACAGAAAATGGAAGGCTTTCGCTTTGAGCCTGCATATAAAAAGTGTCATTTTGCATTATTGATCCCTTGGAAACTATGACCGGGATGATGGATGCCTAAATTTCTGTGAACCTGCATGGATTTGAAAAATATCAATTGCATGCATTAGGGATATGAATACATGGGAAAACGGGTTGAGTATTTCATTGCTTCTGACCACCATCAAGGTTATTGTTTTTTTGGGTTTGGTAAATGTGTCATGAAATATTGACATATGAAAGCATAAAGCTTGACAGAAAGAGGATGATGGCTTTATACAAGTGGGCAATAAAGCAAATACATTGCTGTACAAACCTTTAAAATCAACTACAACCAAAGTTAAATGTTTTAGTCTTTACTAGATCACAGTAATCATCATGTTCCAGCAGCTGCTGGAATAAAATAATGTCATTTTTTTGGGGGTTTATGCAATAAAATGGCCCTGAGAATGTTAACATGCCACCAGCATTTTACCCGTGTGCAAAAACCCAGCGTGGAAGTGGCTTTGAAGTTTGCTAGCGATTGTGCAAAAATAGCGTAACGTGACAAAAACAAACTCCCGTTAATATGCACTGTCTTATTCTGAATGCACCCACACACAGCATTTTCATCTACCCGTGTGCGGTTTGCGTAGTCGGTGAATCTGAGGCCTCTGGAGTGCGGGCGTGTCAGCCTCTATCAACCGCAACATGCATGCCATTTCTGGGCATGAAAACCACAGCTCACCCCCGGAGCCGCGACTTAGCATGCCAAACAATACCTTACAGTTACACTCGCTGTTTTCAGCGTGCTTTTAATCATGACATCATGAGTATCGGCTTCCTCGTCTGAAAAGGCGCCCAGATGCAGCTGCTTGTGTCACTCCACAAAGCAGACAAGTGCATGCAGATGAGAGAGACGCTTTGCCGCTTTGGCACAAAAGCTACTTCATATTACAAGAATGAGAGACAAATGTTTTAAAGACTTTAATGAAACTGTCATTGTCGATGATCTATAGCTAGCTGACTGTGTCGGGCTAATGCTCAGGAAATGTTTGCATGTTGCTAACAACACTTTCAGATGGTTTCCTGAGTGACTGCAGTATGTCGAAATCACGCTGGCTTTTATGAAGTCTCTTGGGTCGTATTGCTCATGATAACGTGCATAAGGTGTATAATAATAATATCTTAGCTTATTATATCCTACAACCGTTACTTTGTTCCTTGAAAAGTGCTGATACATACAGACAGAAAGCAGAGACTTTTAACTGATTTTTTTTTCCCCCTGTTTGTGCGCTCCTGAAAAGCAGGAAACTCTTTCAGGAGTTTACACGTTACTTCACTAGGACTAGTAGTACCGTCTTTATTAACCAATTCGTTCAAAACACTGAATCGTTCAAGAACAAAACAAGTGACTGTAAATCTTACACACAGCTTCTAAATGTCTATTTAACATCTGACAGGAAATGTCTTAGCTACTATTGCAGATGGGAAAACATGCACATCCAATAGATGTCTACACAATGTGCCTTTGCACCGAATCATTCATTGAATTGATTTGTTCAAGATCAGTGGTTGTATCTGAAATCGCCCTTATACTCTCATTCCCTACATTACTAATAATATACAAGGCTATATAGTATACTACTATAACATAATACACATTAACATAATACACAGAATGAATGACTAAAAATGAGAGACCCAATTTGGATACTAAGCAGGAAGTGCTGCAAATGCCATCTTCTGGTTCATTTAGCTAGTCACTTAATTTGTTATTACATAATTTGTACAAAATTTGTTATTGAGGTGCATTATGGGATTGAATGAGTGCACTCAATAATATCCACTCTGGTTTCAGACACTGCTACAAATAGTTGTCCCCTTAAAGGTGCACAATATAGCCTACGATTTCAGACACAACAGTTCATGTTGTTGAAGCTTTGTTTTAAAACTATTTTCACTGATGAAGCAAAATCCGAGTAACTGTCAATATTGTGTGTAAGATGTCAGAAGTTGAAAAATAATTATCATAATTTTAATGGTAAAAGACTAGAAATGCTATAGTAAAAACTTGTCAAGTGGTTAACAAGACCTCTATACGGTGAAAAAACATGGGACATTTCATGTAGTTTTACAGTAAAGTCACAGTAATTTAAAATTTTAGATTAGAATTGACATCCATAGATTTCCCAAATTGGATGTTTTTATCATTGAAATAATGTTTCTTCTTAGATTCAGTTAATGAAATATGTTATTTTTGTTACATTTTACTGTAAATTCAAGGTCTATCTGTAACTTGACATGTTGCTACTGTATTTTTTTTCAGTAAAGTCTGTTTTTACTGTAAATTACATGCTTGTTTATTTTTTATTAACTTATAGTTTAAAGAACTTGCACAAAATCGATATCAGTCTCGCAACTGTTTTGTTGGGCTGCGGTAGTAAATATGTCAGCTGGATAATAATATTCTCACTTAAAATGTATAGCATGTGTGGTGAACGCAAACCATAAATTTCAACAACCTTCAGCATTGTTTAGTTCTAAACTTGAGCCACGCATTGTCTAATTGCAACTCATGTCTGCAGGGACGGACTGTCAAACACATTTACAACAGCGTCGTGAAGCAGCCCTTGCCATCTTTGAATGCTACATGCAAGCAATGTTATTCCTCTGAGGATGTAATGTCTCCATGTTAGTCATGCCGCATGGGTGTAAACCTTCATTACTCATTTTGCCTTATGAGCTTTCTGGCTCAGCCCAAATAAGCTGTTACCAGCACTCCCTTCTCCAAAACGAGATACCCAGCTGTGTGGTGAGAATAGCATTATAAAACCTGAATAAAGGATTGCTAGAAAGGAGTAGTAAAACATACATGCTGCTATTTCAAGCCCAGCAAAGCTGATCGCACTTTGTTTCCTTTTCATTTCTAATGGCCTCATCTCCTGTGCTCTCTGGGGTGTGTCCAAATGCATAGAAACAGCTGTCTGCAAATCTGGGTCATACCAGCCCAGCCTTCATGGCCTTTACCAGAGCAGAACCCAGGGTGCATAGCAAACACAAACCATCCTATAAGACCTTTGAATGTTTTTTATAATTTTGCACCGATTCAATCAACATGTTTTATTACAAAAACCCACACCCATGTCCTTGCTGTCAAACCGTTTTTCCCGGATTTGTGATTGCTTGAGTGAAGCACTGACAGATGCAATTTTTTACAGGCATCCCAGACATCCTTGGGGGTGCTTTATAGTGACAGTAAATGTGGCTTGGATATTGAAACACACCCTGCAATTCGCATGACAAGATCCGATGCTCTCTGAATTGCTGTGCCTTATAGCTGTATTCAGTAAAACAGCATTATCTAAATACTCCTATGACTTGGCTGTCTTCTTATGAACTGGTCTTTGCAGAGCATTTGTCAAGATATAAATCACAGCTGTTTTACAGTAATTGTTTAATGTATCCCCATAGAAAAAAATCCTTAAGGAATCTGATCAAAATCTAATGAGATCAAATCAAGTGTGATCTACTGAATCTACAGGATTCTTTGATTTTCAGTAGTTCAGTAGTTAAAAGAAACTATGTGGGAAAGATATTAGCTTTAAAATACAAAAAAAAAAAAAAAGATTTTAGTTAAATTGCTGTTGACATCACACAGAGGCATTTTATCCCAATGATCTATATACTTTATATGTGTTCTAAAATATTTCACGTTATGCTGTAATCCTATGATTATATCAAAATGATTGTTCAAAGTTGTAAATAAATACGTATTGGAGTATGCTCTATATTTCAGGGGTTTTTTAACCTCAAAATTTCATATTTAATGTGTTACTTGCCATTTTTTGTATTTTTTTGTGAAATTTACTTGAAATTTCTTAGTAAAAACTGTTTTTGTAGAATTCCTTAGTTCCAAATTATGACAGAAATAAGGTAAAGTTTATTAAAACTATAACTATATATACATTTTATAAATATTCTAATGTAAAATATTCCTTGTGGGAGCTGTGTTCGAATGTTTCAGTAACCAGATCACTTTCCCTTTGTCTGGAGATTAGTTTCTAATAATAAAACAGCCCAATTGTTACCTCAGCCATAGAAATTAAATACGAGTTTTCCTACAATATATAGTGCAGTCCATTTCAAAGCATTAACACTGTGAAAGACGTTAGTGGAACAGGAGAACAGTGGTTGTCCTGACAAACCAGGTTTATAGAACAATAAAACGCACTTGTACTCAACTGTGAAGCCTGACTGGAGAAGAGTTACAGCACAGCTTCAATTCATAAATGACTTTCATTGAATTCTGGCTTAGCAAAAGTGACGTCACAAGTTTTATTTGTCTCCTTTTCAACACAATGCAGTAATCCTACCAGCAGCCATTTCAGTGGACTCATGCTGGGTAGCTGTAAAATGGAGAACGACCATGTATTGAGAGCTGATGGGAAACGAATTTTCTTTTTCTTGAGGGAACATATTTCACGTGGTTCTGGTACCACAAAATGCTTTGAAAATTGTCTTGAAAATAATAAGCAGATAAAAAAGTTGTCCTAGAGAACCTGAGGGATCATGGACATGGTCAGTAATGCTGTGAACACCAGTGCCTTCATTCAATAATGTTAGACACTCCCTGGCCCAGATTTTAAAAAAAAACATCTGACCTGAAATTCAATCCCTTATTCAGTGCATGTGTGAGTGAAAATTGAGGTCATACTAATCTGTACCTCTGTCACTTTCTGTCAAATCATAATCCAATCCATAACCTGCCATTGAAGCTATATAAAAGTGAATGCATAATTCCACATAAACCTGGGTTTTCACCAAAAGCCTGTAAACTACAGCTAATGCTTTGTGTTATAAAAAAAAGAGTTCATAAGTGATATCCCAAATCAAGGTTGTACCATTTTTAACCGTAAAAGAGGTTTAGCATGCTAATGCATGAATGGGACCTGAATTATAATCATGACACTCAATTTGTATTCAGGACCATACAAGACAATCATAATCCTGATTGCATTTGCTGTTCAAAGTGGATCTTTTCCCTGCGCTTATCTCCTAATCCAGAAGTAGAAAGACAGGATGTGATGCTTTGAGAGAAAAAGAACAAATAAGAGAAAAGACAACAGAACCAGCATGTGGTCTTTAGACTTCTGTCGCTGTGAAATCAAAGAGCAAAAAAGCAGTGTCAGTCACTTTCTGGAATATCTCTGAAGCAACAAATTAATTTGTATCACTGTCTTGGAAACTGCCTTTACAATTTCATGTTTTAATCATGGGTAAAATTTACTCACCTTCAGGCCATTTAAGATGCAGATGAGTTTGTTTCTTCATCGCAACAGATTTGGAGAAATTTAGCATTACATGCTCGGCAACGGATCCTCTGCAGTGAATGGGTGCCATCAGAATGAGAGTCCAAACAGCTGATAAAAACATCAAAATAATCCACAAGTAATCCACACAACTAATCCATCAGTTAACATCTTGTGAAGCAGAAAGCTGCATGTTTCTACGAAACAATGCATGATTTGCACATTTTTAACTTCAAAAATTTTCTTCTGGGTAGAAATAAATATCCATAATGTTGCATTTTCCAGTGAAAAAGTCCATGTTGTCCACTCACATCAAAATCCACCATCATATATTGTTTGATCTGTCCATAAATTTCTTTCCTGATTCAGACAAGACAACTTTATAATTCTTTCTGAAAGAAATCCTGAAATAAAAATAATGGTAACACTTTATTTTGATGTCTGCCAACTCTTTAATGTGATGGTCTCCCAACAGACATTCTACTGACTATAAGTAACTTTGCAAGTACATGTCAACCCTACCGGTCTACTAATACTCTGCTAACACTCTAGTGAGAGTTTGTAGATATGTAGGTGCAACATTAATTATAGTCAACAGAAAGTGAAACCAAAATAACCAAATATTGCTGATAACCACATCTTTTTGATGTCCCTCGCATTAGATGCTGGTTTGTTTCAAATTAGCAATAATCAGCATAAACTAGCCTGGACCAGCATGGAAATTCATGCTAAGCTGGTCTAATCAGCAGGGAAAACTTGGCTGATAATATGATACATTAAGCTTGTGTAGCACAGGATGATGTTAAGTGATACTTCTAGTTCTTGGACAATGTGTTTTTGTCTCCAGTTTCAGCTGCATCTATCCTTCCCAGTGTTTCTCCTGCTCTCTGAGTCATCTAGTGTAGCCACATTAGCACCTTCACAGTCAAGCCAGACTCTTAGCACAGTCTGGAGCAGCTGTGTCAAATGTAACCTTCCCAGTCTGCTCATTACAGTCCCTGTATCCCTGCCATTAACTGGGTCATGGTAATTCAGACACCCACAAGTGGCTATTACAAGAGCCTTGACTGTACGATAACTTGAAGCCAGCCAAGATGGAAATGAATGTGCTGCTACAGAACAGAACCTACTGTACAACATGATCGAGCACCCCACCTGCTGGCCGAGTCGAAAATGACCCTTAGACTGTTACTGCATCCCAATTTGCGTACTATTTGTCCTGATCAGCATTTGTATGCATTTGTATGTCCTACATCATAGTAAAGCAACTATATGTAACATTTTATTAATATTAACATTAATTAAAATTTTTGAAATATGAACACCTTGAAATGTTTTAAATCATTCTGATGGTACACTGATTTCTAATAAGGCAAATGGCTTCTGTTTCTTTTCCATGATTCCCCTAATCATCTGTTCTGGGAGTATGGAAGTTTCGTGAGTGGGTATGAAATTCCGTGAAAACTGCGGATTGCTTTACTCCAGCAACAAATCCACATGCTATACATGAGCAATATCAGACCCGTAGCTGTGTGATATTGCTCTATATCAGCATGGCTGTGATTTGACTCACAGTTGTGCTGATGATATAGATCAGTATCACATGGCTACAAGTGTGATATTGCATTTATACAACAGTTCAGTGGCAACAAGTGTATAAAAAAATAAGAAACAACCACGGTTGCACTACAGGTTCAAATTTCAAGCTGACAGTTATTAATTTAAAAACATAATTTTAGAACAAGTAATGAAGCGTCTTACAAGGTGTTGTTGAAAGTAAAAATAATGTCCTTGTTTACAACCTTGTTGCGTCTGCCATAACATTTGATTGAAGGACCAGAAAGGCCTGTTGTATAATATATTTATGACAGCCAATTCCACTCAACTGTAGTGACTCCAAAGTCGCAAAAATAAACAAAACTATATTCAGTTGCTCTAAATAATATGCCAAAGGTTTCTGGAATTTTCCAAGTGTGCTTGAATTTTTTGCCCATATTTGTATTGCTCTCATACAATTGTATACTAATGAAAAAGAGGAGTTTGTGTACATTTTATTTAGTTTTTTCAAGTATAAGGAATGCAAGGCTAAAGCTGCAGCCACATTTTTAAATATATCAGTCTAAAGGTCAATGTTAATCATAATAATTTAGCTCAGTTTGCTTAAAGCTAACTTTTGGCCCTCTAGTGGTTAAAAATGGATGTGTTTTGCGGAAGAACATCGTTTTGGTTGTGCTTCAGCTCTGCTCATCTTCGTAAATAAATGGGGTTTGATGCATGACAGCTTATCAGAGCAAATGGAAAATTGATTTCATACAGGTTTACCAATCTGAATGATCTATGGTCAAATTTTCTAGTTAGTTAGCTAGTTAGTAACCAAAGCACCAAAAATGTCATAAATGCAAATCCATATGAATCGAGCAGTTTACTCAAATATGTTGATTATTGTTTAGGTGTAAATAAAAGTCTAAATTAAATCAGTTCATGGTGTAAACCCCTCATGTTTCTTTACAACATCTGGATCTTACAATTTACCTGGACTTGGAACAACATGAGTGTGAGTGAACTTTAAACGGAAAGTCTTTTTGAAATTTTATGTTACAGTATGTCTCAATACTGACGTACTGTCTTATTACAGACTTATCATCAGCAATGTACACAGTGTAGAAATATACTAGCAAAAATTGTTTTATTGCAATGCAGAGTAAATAAATACTAAAAAAGAAAGTGTAAAACAATAAACATATGCTCTTACAAGGAATTTTCAAAATGTAGTAAACATGAATCATTTGTAATTCGTTGTTGAATTAGTTCCTTACATGATGAAATCTATCAGTATAAAATGGGACTTGTGAGTACACTTGCTGGCTATAAAGGCATAAGTCATATGATTGGGGCCACAGTGTCTGGCATGTCATTAAACATTCAACACTGTCTCGATTAGAGGTCTCACAGCGAGGAAAAAATTGTAGTAGGACGGTATGATGTTCACGATCTGCTCCACTCTAGAGAGTGCAACTCCTTGTAATCAGTATGTCTGTCACGGCTGAGACTCTCGCTCTGACATACTCACAGTTTAAACCATTCACATGTCTTTTTCATGAGTGTAACCTTCAAGCAAAATAACCCCATTGCCTGCGTACATTTTTATTGGATCGTCCCTGGAGGAAAGTAACACATACACATCTAGTATTTGCTTGAGTGTGTTGACACTTGTGCTAGATGAAACAGCTATCAGGTACTGTGCAGCCGCGAGTATGTGTGTGTCAGAGAAAGGGTATGAATGCAACCTTGGCGATGTCCTTGACTCACTGAGAAGCTCGCTACGAAGAACAAGAATATTCCAGCACAGCCTGCATGGGAAAACAACTGAAAATCCCATACTTTCCCAAGGGAAGAACTCCTAACAAGCATATTTAGAGATAATGTTGGGTTTTTAGCTAAGAAACCTAGTAAACTAGATAGTTGATAGTGATAACAGAACTATGACAACAATAATAAATCAAGGGGACAGACGGCAGTTTCTAAACTGTAACAGTGTTATTTAGAAATGAGTTATTTCACTGCTTTGGAATGCTTGATTCGGATTGGTCACTTGTGGCATTCAGCAGTCAGATATATAATATTCGCTATCATCTATGGCAGCGCTGTCTGAAACCAACCCTATTTCTTGTCTCTCGTATCACACAGTGGACTCGCTCACACTTCTTTCAAACAGAAACAACTTGTGTCATCTTGTGTCTCATTGATTGTAGTGAAAATGACCTTAGAGGACTTTAGTATTATCATCACTGTAGTACTGCTGCAGCATTCTTGTTGCTATAGGCTATATAGGATATATATACACAGTGTTGGGGAGTAACTAGTTACATGTAAAGGAATTACAAAGATAAATAAATTACAATTTATTTACAAAATAAATGTAACTGTAATCTGTTACAGTTACTGAGAAAAAATGTGTAATTCAGTTACAGTTACTTATGAAAATGGTAACGATTACAAAGCGGGTTACATCTGAATATTTTCACACACATACAGTACAGATTTGATTTATTTCTTTCCCAAATTGCATCGACTGCTCAAAAATATGGGGCAGTGTTTCAGGAGTTTAGGACACAGAATAGGACAAAGCTTATGTCCTGTTTAGGTTTATTTATATGCTTTATTTTTTAAGATGAACTGTTTTTTTCCAAGGCATTATTAGAAGTCAGTGTTTCTATGCTATGTGTGATTTAGAAATGAGTTTAGCTATGCAAGGATTTTATTTCAAAAACACTATCATAACTATTAAACTACACATTATGATTTTAAATCTGTATTTACCTCAGATCTATCTCAAGGCAAAAATAGATGCTAAAGTCTGATTCTGTGGTGGCTGTGCTTTAAAATTAAATTATATTAATTCTATTGAAGAAGAATTTTGAGAAGTCTGACAGTAATCAGTGTTGAGTCCTACTGCAAGGTTATCCTGCCTAATTGTTACAAAATGATTAACAGTTCAAAACAGTTAGAAATTTAGAAAAGTACTCAAAACATAATCAAATGTAATCAGTTAAATTACTTAAAATATTTACACTGCTTATTACATTTTAAATAGGGTAACTTGTAATCTGTAACCTATTACATTTCCAAAGCCTTCCCAACACTGTATAAACAAAGGCATTTATAACATTACAAAATTTCAGTTTCAAATAAATGCTGTTCTTTTGAACTTTCTATTAATAAAAGAATCCTGACTAAAATGTATCATGGTTTCCACAAAAATATTAAGCAGCACAGCCATGATAATAAGCAAATCAGCATATTAGAATGATTTCTGAAGGATCAAGTGAAAGTGAAGACTGCTGAAAATACAGATTTGCCATCACAAGAATAAATTATATTTAAAAAAAAACAAAAAAAAACGGAAAACAGTTAAAATTGTAATATATTGTAATTCTTCACATTATTAATATTTTGCCTTGGTAAGCATAAGAGACTTTCAAAAACATTAATAACTCTTACTGACCTCAAACCTTTGAATAGTAGTGTAAAATTTCAAGTCAAACCAATGTTTCATTTAAACATTTCATGTATTTGCTGAGTAGCCGTGTAATTAAGCGGGAGAACCAAGGTTAGTCAAAAGAGCCATAAATGTACCTGTCTGACATTGTTCTATTGGTGTATATCCAGTTTAGAGGACAGCGAGCAAAGTGGGATTATAACAAAAGATAGAAGATGATTCCCAGTGATGAATTGGATGTCAGTTGGCACATCCTGGCCCGTTTAACTTTCGCCGAGTTGATCCATCTCCTCTGAAGTTTTGGAGGCTGCTCAAAATACAGCGCCAGAGAACTAGAGCAGAGTGAAAAATGTTCAGGAACTGTACTATTAGACACCAGAAACCCTCCAGCGGCTAGACCAAAATTAGAAGCCTCATTGTGACCGAGACTACACACTATTTTAATTCTCTATAGAGTTAATTAGGCCAGCGTGGTTACAACACTACTATGGTTCCACAGTACTCTTCTCAGGTGGTTTTGTGAAAACAGGGGTGTGTGGGAAAATGATAGCAGATAAATCCTCACACATGACAAATTCTTGTTATTTTATACTTGAGGGAAAGTCAGATTGTGATATAATAGCAGAGTTTTCCTTAATATGCCTATAAACACTTTATACTTCACACAGTCTGAGGCAACAGCATTTAATATATACAGTGCCTTATGGAAGTATTCAAACCCCTTCATTTTTTTCATGTTTTGTTATGTTACAGCCTTATGTTAAACTGCATTAAATTATTTTTTTTTCCACATCTCTGTCACGGTGCCACACGGAGAGATGAGGCGAGGACTCAAGTGCTGGAGATAATGATGGGTCTTTATTGACAAAAGAACAAAACTAAACATAAACCTCCTCGAGGGGGAAAAACAGGCAGGCAGGCAGAAAACACAGACACGACGTACACCTCTGACAATCACGCAGCGGCCAAGCAGCTTAACGGGACTGCAAACACAAGGAAATTATAAAGGGAGCAAATTAACAGGGTAATGCGAGACAAACACAGGTGATTAAACTGAAACAATGATTAGATAACAAGAAGAGGGCGGGGTCAGACAATAGACAGAAGAGCACATGGCACCAACCACAACAACAAGCCATGTGCTCAACAAACAAGGACATCTGGTGGCCATTCAGGGCACACCAGCAGGACGTGACAATCAGTCTACACTCCATACACCGTAACGGCAAAGCAAAAACAGAACTGTCACAACTTTGTACATTTATAAAAAATTAAAAATCTGAAATAAGTATGTTGCAACTCAGTACTTAGCTGAAACACCTTTACAGGCTCAAGTCTTTTTGGGTGTGATGCGACAAGCTTTGCTCATCATCATTTGGCGATTTTCTGCCATTCTTCTCCTCACCTGTTCACCTCTCAAGCTCTGTCGGGTTGGATGGGGGCAGATGCACATTTTCAGGTTTCTCCAGAAATATTTGATTGGGTTCAAGCCCAGGCTGTGGCTGGGCCACTCGGAACATTCACAGAGTTGTCTATAAACCACTCTTGCTGTGTGTTTAGGCTCACTGTCCTGTTGGAAGGCGAACTTTCTGCCCAGTCTGAGGTTCTGAATGCTCTGGACTGGGTTTTCATTAAGGCTATCTCAATATTTTGGTGCATTGAGCTTTTCTTCTACTCTGATGTGTCCCTCAGTCCCTGCCGCTGAAAAACAGCCCCACAGCATCACATAGTGTGTCTTCACTGAGGAGAAGATTGAGTCTGGCCACACTGACATAAAGCCCAGATTGGTGGAGTGTTGCAGTGATGTTTGTCCTTCTGTAGGTTTCTCCTGTCTCTACATATGATCATGGAGCTCAACTGGAGTGACCATCAGCTTCTTGGTCAACAGTCTAGACAAGGCCCTTCTCCATCAGTTTCTCAGTTTGGCCAGGAGGCCAGCTCTAAGAAGAGTCCTAGTTGTTTCAAACGTTAAGTGTCAATTTTTCGAAATTGAGATTTATACATCATCTAAAAGCTGAATAAATAAGCTTTCCATTGATGTATGGTTTGTTAGGACAGGACAATATTTGGCCGAGATACAACTATTTGAAAATCTGGAACTGAGGGTGCAAAAAAATCTAAATATTGAGAAAATCGCCTTTAAAGTTGTCCAAATGAAGTTCTTAGCAATGCATATTCCTAACCAAAAATGATGTTTTGATATATTTACGGTAACAAATTTACAAATTATCTTCATGAAACATGATCTTTACTTACTATCCAAATGATTTCTGGCATAATAAAAAATTGATAATTTTGATCCATACAATGTATTTTTGGCTATTGCTACAAATATACCCCAGCGACTTAAGACTGCTTTTGTGGTCCAGGGTCACATTTAAGTTTTTTATGTTTAATAAATTTGCAAAGATTTTAAAAACCTGTTATTTTCTTTGTCATTATGGTGTGTGGAGTGTAGATTGTTGTGGGGAAAAAAGTCATTTAAAGCGGTTTAACATAAGGCTGCAACATAACAAAACGTGAAAAACTGAAGGGGTTTCAATACTTCTGCAAGGCACTGTATATATATATATATTGTGCAAAATTATACAAAAATATATTGTGTTGCTGTATAAGATTTTTTTTTTTTTTTTTGTCTAGATTGTGGTACTTAACTGGTTAATGCATAATATACTGTATATGAAATAAAATGTATTCCATATTATGAACAGAAATCATTTTATATGCCCATGCACATTTTTATACAATGAACAGCTTAATGGTTAATGCATGTTTTGACACAGTGAACTGTGGTGTCATTATGTGTGACACAAGTTTGAGCCCAGTTCATTTTGTCTGCCAGTTCTCTTGTCCATATTATATCTCGTCTTTTCTCTACTATGCATGTCAATAAAACATTAAGGGTTGCTATTTGAAATCCCAGTAGAGTCAATCCATGAACTATAGATAGGTACTGGGATCTCCCATCACCATCATGCCCTTGAGCAGCCTCAGCCCAGGGTGGCTGTCCATATAGTAAAAAGTACTGCAAATCTAGCGACTAAAATATTTTATAAGTATGACAATAAGCTCTTCCCGCTGCATGCAATTAAAACCTAATAATGTGACGGCTGTCATTACATTCCGTAAAAATAATTGGGTGAAGGCTAATACCAACCCAGCAGTTTTTCTATGAATGTATTAACTAAGAATAGGTCAGATAAATTAGGAGGAAATCTGTACCGTGCCTGCTATCCATGCAGAAAGCGATCGACTGCCTAGAATTTGATTGCTTATTGCATTGCTTTTCTCATAGAGTAGCGGTAAATTGTCTTCTGCTTTAATGGACTTTGGTATTTGCTGATTAGCCCACCATCCTCATATGTTACCTCCTCATAGCAGCATATCACCGCAGTACACAGCATCTCCAGAATCTTCTTCCGCTGAAACATCGTGAATCATCTGCTCTCTGCATTAGTCCGAAGACGTGGCCAGCATTTTGCATAATATGAACTGTAGTTTGAGGTGTAAATACATTTGTATTTAATCAGATTTATTTATAAACCTAAATGTAGCATATGTACACTGGATTTAGCTAAATTCACTCGCTCTCTCTCTCTGTTTGTGCCTTTAGCTACCCCAAATGAAATACTATAAAAAGCAGTGTTTGTCAAGACCACTGGACAGTCTAAAAAAAAAAACCTTGTGCAGCAGCGCCATCTGCTGTCTTGAAAATGTCTTACTTTTTCCTATTACAATGTAGAAGGCAATGAAAACAACGCACAAAATGCTCCCACTATCGAACCGAAAAATCACTGAAATAATTATTGGGGGGGGGGGGGGGGGGGGGTTTGCACTTGTTAACCAATCATAAAACTTGATGCATCTGTCAGCCAATGGCGTGAGCTTTGGGCGGAATAGTATTTGGGAGCATAGATACGTATCTATGTTTGGGAGTATTAAAATTGTTTAGGAGTACTCAGCATACATTTCCGTTTGATGAGGGCTATAGCGCTGGTTAGAAATCGTTCTGCGAATAGTTAGGATATAAAACAGTGAGAATGATTGGATTTAAACATGATTTGAACTAAAAAGTTATTAAACTCAAAAAGTGAAAGGTAATTACGAACTGTTCCTAGGTGATCTAACGGTATGTAAACTGTGTGGAAATAATGCTTTCTTCATAGCATTTTCATAATTAAAAAATGTCTGCAGTTGCAATGTCTACAGATGCAATCAGGTTTGCTAAATATCACTACTAATCTAGCAATTGAAAATTGATTTTGGTTTCTGTGATGGCATTTTACATTAGGCCTAATAATTGTCATACACCCTTAATGAATATTAAAAACGCGAAAGGAAAATGGCAGGAACATTTACAAAAGAGTTTATTTAGAGACGTTTACATTCACTTAGCTTCAGCAAAAAGGTCCAGTATCCATATTGCACTCAAAAGATTAAGGTTTTCTTTTCGGCAAATCTCTTTTACATGCATCTAGACATAAATGACCCTCATTTAGCACAGTTCATCGGTCCTGTCAGAATGTAGGCCTACTCATAAACACTGTGGAGAATGTGACATTAAACCAGGAGGAACATCAAACGTATTCACTCCAGCTTTATCACCACACAGCTAACGTTTGGCATCTTAACGAATGCGCCAAAGAACTTTTGGCAACATGAAAAAAGCACTCTCAGAGAACAAGAAGAGGCAACACAACTAAGCACACATATATAACTCTTTACAGTGTCAAAGCTTGTTTCTTCATTCTTTTGACTACATTCACAGGCACACAGCATTGCAGGTGGGCCAAAAGAAGCCTACAGCAGAGGTCTGATTTATGGGAACTGCGGAGTTGCTACATAGAGTGGCAAAGGTGCCACCTGATGAGATTGATGACAGGAACAGACGTGGTTTTTTTGGCTTGGACTAGGGCACTAGTACCCCTGGGTAAAGTTATAGCCAGTCTCTGAGTGGAGGCTGGAGCCTGAAGCAGTAAAACTGTAGGCAGCATAGGCAACCACAGAGCCCAACATCAGTCCAGACATGTAGGACACAGTCATTATGTTCCCTGTGGGGGAAAAAATCACATCAACTAAAGTTAATGACTGCATCTCTAGAGAAGAGATTATAAATGCATCCTTCTGAAGGTTTAGGCTTACATACAAGCACCTGTTCATCTCTCTGAATCTAAATGTGGTGATAGATTTACCTGCTAGTTCCCTCTGCTCAGGTGCCACCTTGCCTGCAGCATGAATCATGGGAACACTGCCAAAATAGCCATTGGTGATGCCCATGAGGAGAGAGAAGATGCAAGGCCATGCCGGGTGACTGAAAGTGGGCTTCTGAGCCGGATACACACACATGATGAACAGAGGGATGAAAACTACTCGCACACACGAGCAGAACAGAAGACGAGTCTCGTTCCATTCATACGGCACGGCTGCCAAGATCTAGAAACGTGGAGAGACAAGATTAGGTGTCAAATCACTTCAAAGAATGTAGAAGATGACATCTGTAATGTCAGAAAGTCAGTGAACATTACTTTGCCCACAAAGTCAGATATGTTGAAGATGGCCATGATTAGGATGGGCAGCCATTCCCCCAGTGTGACATTCCTGATCTCAGACTCCAGTCCAGGAAAAAGACACAGCGTGATGAAGTAAGTGATGGCAATAGACAGCATGTAGGTCCAGATCACACGGGCAACCACATAACGATGCAGGATCATGTCTGCAACAGAAGGGGTCACTACTCGATTAACCAATAACATGATTTTTTAAAAAAGAAATTAATACTTTACTTCAGGAAGGATGCATCAAAAACAACATTGAAGACTTTCATACTGTTACAAAAAATCTATTTCACATGAATGTGTTTTTTGAACTTTCTATTCATCAAAGAAAATGATGTATCATGGTTTACACAAATATTTTAAGAAGAACAACTGTTTTAACACTGATAATAATGATAAATGTTTCTTGAAATCATATTAGAATGATTTCTGAAGGATCATGTGACAATGACAAAATGAAAAATTTGTAATTAGTAATGAAAAATCAGCTTCGTATCACAGGAATAAATTACATTTTGAAATATATTAAAATAGAAAACATTTAAAGTAATAGAAAAAAACATTTAATTTGATAATTGTTCACAATATTAATAATACTGTATCAAATAATCAAATAAATGTTGAAAAGAGACATAATAGAATTATTATTATTATTTTTATTTTTTTTAAATCAACTCAAACTTTTGTACGCCAGTGCTACTTATTTGTAATGCATGGTAAATTATTATTATTAGAAAATAAACAAAGCACAAATAATATAGTAGTAATAATAATAATAATAATAATATTTTTTATTGTGTGATTTCATTTTTATATTATTGTGTATTATATATTTTTCATATTTATATATTATATAGTCACATTTTGTATATTTTTTATATATTGCATTGTATTATCATTGATTATGTATTATATTTGTATATTATTATTAATATTAATAGTAATAATAATAATAATAATAATAATATTTTCAACCTCAAACTGTTGAATACAAATACTTGTTTATTGGGAATGCATGGTAACTTATTATTATCTAAGAATAAACAAAGCACAAATTAAATAACATTATTAATGATCTCAATGATAATGATAAAGATCTCATAATGAATATCTTTTTCATAGTGTTCATTATAATATTGTGATGCCTTTATTCATTTGTAGCATTAAAAATATTGTGTTCTTTTCTTTCTTTTGTAAAATTAATTTAGACAAAATAGTATAACATTTTTAGTATAAAAAATATCAACCATATCATCAGCTTTTGGCCTTAACATGAAAATGATTATTGATTTTTTTGGTATCAGCTAGAATTGTAACACTGCTTATTAACAAAGAAATTATGATTGAGGATTAATATAGAAAATACAGTATTATAAATGAGATCACACCTTTAACGCCTGGCCACCTCTGTTTAATCTTTGGTTTGGGCACATCAAACCTTACATAAGTGTTTCCTCCAGCAAAATCTGTGCAGCCGTCTTCAGCTGGGGAAGAGCCCACTGCACCATTACCCTTGAAAACAGACAGGACATCTGAACAATTCATACTGAATACATTATATATCCGTACAGGACAGTGAAGTGAACATCAATATTTTTTCAGATCAATACGGCAAAAACACCTTGCATTTTTTGATGTAACAAAAAATAACACATCAGAACCAATGACCGTATCAAGCAGGTCACTGCGACTTTGTAAGAGCGTGCCATGCATTCAGATATTGTAATGCTTTTCTTGATGAACTAGCATTTCTGCAGGGCCTGTTTGAGGAGGGCCATTACTTGATTAAGTGTCTGGCTGAGCTAGTAAAACCACTCTCCTTAATTTGCTGAGAATAAAACAAAGAGCATTCAGGTCTCATGGAAGCTCAGACGGGGAGCTGCTCAGGAGAAATACACCTTCAGAGTATCATAAGCTACAAATAAGCTTCAGCATCAACTAGCATTAAATCAATAAAAAATAAATAGGCAACAATGAAGAGTAAGAATGTTTATGATACAAAAACAGTCTCATTTTGAGGTATTTTGTCTTTTCTAGACTGAAGATTTCTGTCCAGTCCTTAGTCAAAAACACTTAAAAGAAATTGTATTGGATTGCTAATGGATTTTTTTTACTCAAAAGTTGGGTAAACATCTATAATGGTTAATCTCATTTAGCAAAAGAAAAAATCCATGATAACATTTCTATGACTTTCATAACCTATAAATTTCTGGACGAAGATGAAGAAATCTTGAGAGGAGGAATGGCTGAGTGTTTAGTCTGTCAGCCACAGGAAAAACATGAGGTTTATCTGAAGTGCTTTCATATATTACTCCACCCAAACTGCCTGTGTCTGAGTGAGCACTTAAATCATGCTCTCCCTGTGTCCTTCTCAGGGCCGCTGAGAGCACTGACCGGCACAAATGAAATGGAGTTATGGGAGAATTTAGAGAGAACACAGCTGAGTATGCGTAACTAAAACAGTCTTTTCACAGTCCAGCTAAATGAAAGAGAGCTTTACGATTCGGCATTCCAATGAATTTTGTCACATATTTCCAACAGAGCGTGATAATGCCACTGATTTATTTAATTACAAATGGATTTCTAAACCATATAGCAGGGAGAGAAATGTTGTTTAATTTACACAGGATTCTTGAGGACCTTCGCCTGCAAAAACTGACTACACATGCTGGGCTGGGCAACATAATGCAAAAGTATGAGACAGCTAGAGCACATTTACTATTCTAGACACCCTAATAACATATGAATGGGTAACTTGGTAACACTTCAGTATAGGGACCAATTTTCACTATTAACTAGCAGCTTATTAGCATGCCTATTATTAACATATTGGCTGTTTATTAGTGCTTTAAAGCACATATTCTGCATGACCATATTCTACATCCCTAATCCTACCTTGCTAACTATTAACAAGCAGCAAATTAAGAGTTTATTGAGGCAAATGTCGTAGTTAATGGTTTGGTAATAGCGAGAATTGCATGATAAAAATAAAGTGTGACCGGTAACTCTTGTTAAGTCCTGCTCATCTTCGAGGAAACTTGTGCTGAATTCCTATTTTGGATATTTTTCAGGTATAGATTTTTTTTACCCTTGGTCCAGACTTTCAATGTTTAAAATTTAAATCCACAAAAATGTATTACTATTTATATAAAATATCTACGTATTGTGTATGATATATTTTAAATATTTTGCATTTTTTAAATATACATTTATTGTTTATTATATATTATATGTTTTATATTTGTATTTAATTAATAAATAATAATATTTCATAATAATAAATACAATAATATTTTTATTATTATTATATTTATATTGTGCATCATGGCCAGTCAAGCTGTAATTTTGTCAAATTATGCAAAAGAGAGAAATTGTTATTTAACTGTATGAATCAGAATTCATAAAATACTTTGGGCCAGTTTTACTAACAGCTTGCGCCAGCGCAAACCGTCTTTTAGTGTTAAAATAGTACTGTTGGGATGTACTAAAGACGTGCAGTGACAAATTAGCGCTGAAAAGGCGTGGGCACCTGACCTTTTTGAATATGCATTTGTAGGAGTTTCCATTTCAGATGCAAAATTTATGGGAGGAGAGTATTCAAATGAATCAAATGAACCAAGAAGATTTACTAACGTTTGCACTCGTCAAATTACTGGTATTTGCGCCATATTTAGTGTCCCAAAAAAGCATGCCTTAAACTATTTTGCACTTGAAATGGCTGCAATTATTGTTGCTAGGAGGAGGCACCGCAGAGAACAGAGAGCGCGTGGTAGAAGGAAGAGGATTTTTCCACTCGTTTTAATTTATTTGAAATGCCAAGCTATGTTATTTTTAATTTGCTTTAGGAAATGAAAGACGACTTGGAACCCTCAACTAGGAGTCACGCAATACCAGGTCTATCAAAACTTCTTGCAACCCTTCATTTTTTTGGCCTCTGGTTCTTTTCAACGTACTGTGGCTTCTTTATTTCTTTATTCTTTATTTGCGACTACTCTAATTTGTGCAGTACTTGGTATATTGGGTTGGTTGATATGTAAATGAGTTGTTGCGTCTGTGTTCTTTAATTTGCGTGTTGTTAGTAAATCACCCGGAGAAATTTCCACACCCATCGGTGCTGTCCAATTTTCCCCGTTTAGTAAAACTGGCCCTTTCTTTCTTCTGCCGAACACATAAGATATTTTAGAATGATGTTGATTTTTTTGACATGCGGTGAAAATGACAATTGTTTCTTCAGAAAAACGATGGACGAAGGCCATGAACAGATTGATCTTAAAATGTCCTTCTCACATTTGGCATGCAAAACTTACAAATCTTACTTCTTCTGTAATGACATCATGGTGGACCTGGTACTGGGTTCCGTTTTGTGAATGGTCTTTGGCGTGGGACAGGCCCTGTCGTGCCAGACTCGTGTAGTACTGGACAAAGCGTGTCCTTCGCACCAGTATGTGCAGCACAAAACACAGTAGCACCATACAGATGGAAATGATGAAGAAGATGATGGTGTTCTTCCTCTCATTCTTGATCAGTAGTTTGGTGAAGATACGGCTGAGTGAAATGATCACTCCTGCCGTGCCTACACAGAAAGAATGAGAATCTTGTTTTTGCATTTTACCCAGACATCATGGATTTTCATGACCACGTCTTATGGAAGAAAGCCTCTTACTCTCTCCAGTCATCACGCCCTGTGTGTAGCGCTTGGGAAGCATCCCCATGTATCCATAGAAACTGGACTGCTGCACTGGAGACACAATAGGGTAAAAAACTGTTATGGCTAGAAATGGTTGACAACACAATTTGAGCCTGAAAGAAGGACAGTCACTCCTAACATGCTTCTGCAGTCATGATGGCTTTGGAAAGAAAAATATGAACAAATACCTGTACATCCAAAGGCCACAGTACCCATAGACATCAGATTGATGACGTACGACTGCTTTGTGGTGAACCTCTCCATCCATACATCAAAAATGGTGACAAAAAGCAGAGGTCCAAGTGCAAAGAGGTAACCTGTAAGAGATGGATTTATTGATTCATTTACTGTATATTATGCTGCTGCCACAAAATCTAATATAAACATGCAATTTCTTTCTCAGCTGTTTACCTTCACAGACATAACTCACTGTTTTTCTGTAGCTCGTGTGTTTTTAGCATAAACTTGCGTGTATTTGACAGTTTAAGCACAATAAGACATGAAAGAGAATATATCAGAAGTTTAAACTGATATGGGTTTAAAACGCATGATTTCAGTGTGAATAGACATGATAATCAAAACCAAACAGGTGTTTTTTAGCAGAGTATTTGAGGTATGAGCTGTAAAGGCACAGCCCTACTTTGGAAAAGGGGGCGGGGAGCAGCAGCTCATTTGCATTTAAAGAGCCATGCACGAAAACAGCCTGTTTCTGCTTCCACACAAAATAGGCATTTTATTGTAAAAAGAGGCATGATAGGTCTCCTTTAAGAAAAATTCTATGCACTGAAAAAAGTATAGCTATAGGCTATGCTGGATTGGTGTAGGGTTTATTTTGATACAATTTTTACTCAGAAATTACTAGTAAATTTCACAAATAATTAGCAAGAAATTAAACGTAACACACTAAACATGAAATTTTTAAGTATAAAGACTGAAACAGTTTTTTTTAAAAATATTTTTTACAGTGTGTTTGCAAACAATATCATATAATATTTAATTATATTACAGAATTTGGCTTGTATTTGGAAGGTATAGTTTTCCCAAAAATCATTTACTCACCTTCACGTCATTCCAAAACTGTATGACATTTTCTTCTATGCAACATTAATAAGACACTTTAAAAAATGTCTCAGTGTTTTTGTCCATATAATATAACCCATAATGTGGTTCAAAACAACACTGGCCTCCAATGACTAACACTGTACGGAAAATATTTTTCAAATGATCATGTTTTCACAGACGAAAGAAAATCACACAAGCAGCATGAGGGTGAGTAAATGATGACAGAATTGTTATTTTTGGGTGAAATATCCCTTTAAATCCGTAAAATTGAGATATTTTTTCCCTGTTTGCTGCTTTTCACATCATAACACTTGATGGTTGCTAGTGAAGGGTTTGGGGCTGTGTGTGTTTTTGTGGTGTCATCAGTCAATCAGTATTGTCGTGATGTAATTTTCCTGTGTTTATCTGCTGTTTTGGTTACATGTGAGCCATCCTCTTAGTGCGTATTCAGCAGTATTTGGTGAGTGTTATTCCTCAGGTTGAGATGAGTGATGCAGCTGTCAGACTGGACTGTTGCCCCTCCTCCTTCTCCCCTCAGGCCAGCAGCTCTGTCAGGTCAATCAGCGGCCTCCTCCCCCATCCCTTTGTGCTCTACTGTCTGTGTGCGTGTCAGTCTGCTCTAAATAAACACACTCACCCACAGTGATCCTGGTGTGCAGGCTCAGCATCTCCACCAGGACATTGTTTAGGATGACGGCCACTAGGGCCACGAGTATATATGTTAAACCCATGTCAAACACAATGGATGTTCCTGAAAGACACAGAAGACAAAGAGGAAATGACCTTGACGTTTACTGCATATTTTACTTATTATCATAAAGGAACCATATGTAATGCTCAGTCAAACAGCTTTTTGACGTTTGTCATGTCAAGTACAAATACAAATGTCAAAACTGATTATCTTTATGAAATGAAAATGCATGATGATCACTCATCAAGCTCAGTTTTGCTTTAAAAATGCATATATATATATATACCCATTGTTTTAGAGTTTTAGTTTTTTGTTTTTGTTTTTTTTAAGAAATTAATAGTTTTATTCAGCAATGATGCATTAAATTGACACAAATGTTTTCAACACTGATAAAAAAAGTTTTTTGAGCACCAAATAACCAAAATAGAATGATTTCTGAATTATATATAATGCATATATAACATTTAAAATATAACATTTTAATGAGCAATTCACCATGAAAACACAGGTATAGCATGTTTTAAAACACATGATCATAAACAGAAATTCTAATACTATTTCAGGAATATTTAATAATATTTAAAAAAATATTATTCTTTATACTGAATTTTTAATCAAATAAATGCAGCTTATATCTATATACATACCAATGTACACCATTATAATGAGCAATTCCGGCAATCATCATGAAAATACAAACAAGTATAACATGTAAAACTCACAATCATTAACAGAAATTTCAACTATAATTTGTTTAATGTTAATGCTACTAAAAATGTAGCTCCATAAATATAATGGAGTACCTTCAAATTTATGATGCAGGTAGTCAACATCTGTAATGAAGCTATTGTAAGGCAGCAGGAAGCCCACTCCAGCCAGGAGCATGGCAAAATAGATCCCATGGTAACGGTCAATGGGAACAGGTTCTTCAAATGCTAAGCAGCACACAAATCACACACATTTGCACAAACAACGAGTTATAAACAAAAGTCCTGTTCATGTTTTATTTGTATGACATTTCAAAATATGTGCATTTTAAATATTTGTCTCTCTGCTTGTGTGCTGTCTCTCTGAAGTATATTTATGCATATGTATGAGACATTTGACATTTTGCTCTCTATCTCTCTCTCTCTCGCTCTTTCTGGATAAAGAACTGATTGATGGAGGCACTTCTGTAACTGGCTTCTTAATGGTTGTACAGCTTTAATTCTTTAACACACTACATATCAAATGTAAGAGATGTAAGAAATTATATATATATACATAGTGCTGGGCAGTAATTTATTACATGTAATCTGGATTACGTAATCAGATTCCAAACATTAATATCGCTGAGGAAGTTAATATTTCAAATAATTTAACACATTTGCATGTTTACAGTTGTCTAATGTCAGTTAACAGACACATTAACGTGCAGGTAAACAAATAAAATATTTATATTGTTAGCGTTCAAGTGTTTAAATTAGTTTCATTTTACATTTTTATGACTGAATTAATCTTTAGCTTTTTATCAACTCACTGACTGCATTTCTTACCTAAGACCAGTTTGAGAAACCCTGGTGTAATGTTATGTTTAATGCATTTTATGATGTTGACAGAAGAAAAAAGGAATATCTTTCTCTTTGCTTTTTTATAACAATATGGTAAGTTTAAAACAAATGTGATTAAAAAGTGTCATCTAAAAGTTATCTAAAAAGTAGTCCGAATACATTACCTAAAAACAGTAACCTAGATTATGTTACTAACTACAGTTTTCATCATGTAATCTGTAATCAGTAATGGACTACAATTAATAAGTAATCTACCCAGCTCTGTATGTATGTATGTATATATATATATATATATATATATATATATACAGTGTGTGCAGAATTATTAGGCAAGTTGATATTCTGGTCATATTTTTTTTCCTAGAACATTTTACCAATTCCAAACCACATCAATCTTAATAACTACTATTGATTTTGTATTTAATCATTTATAAGTGATATAATTCGTCCATGAAGTGTTTATCAAAAAAAAACTCCTTATTTCATGTGTGCAGAATTATTAGGCAGGTTTTTCTTTACAGATAAAATGACAAAAGAGATTGAACTCAAGAATAAAAGCAAAAAAATTATTAAATGCCCATGAGAAGGATGGTACTAATGCAATAATAAAATTAGCAAGTTAAGGCATGACTATTGGGCAGAAAATTTCACAACAAGACGGTCAGAAAACAGGTGAGAAGAAAAGACACGCAACTGCAAAGAATTAAGAATTAATGTGAAGAATTAGGTTCACTAGAACTCACGAAATCTCCAGTTTCATTTTTCAGAACTGTAACCTTCCTGGAGTTTTGAGAGTGTAATGTGTCAGGCTCAGAGACCGGCTTGGGCAAAATTTTAAAATGTAATTTCACTTAATAAGAATAACATGAGCGAAGTGCTAGAAATAGAAGAAGACTGATTTTTATAGTTAGAGAGGGGACAGAGAGGGCTGAGCACCTAGGAGGATCACATCCTTAGCCACTCTCAGCCTGTCAAAAGACCACTCTGTGGCTCCGCTAGTAGTTCTAGAGCTTCATTTTAGTCAATCTCTGCAAGATAAGGGTTTTTCAGGATAGATGACTAAAAATGAGCTCCTAAACTTACTGTTGGCAGATTCTGGAAGATAAATTTTCAAACAGTGGTACAAGAGGATGTGATGCTGGTTTTTCAAGAGTCACTCAAATCATCTGGTCCATAAAGCCTATGAAAATCAGTCTGAATGTATTTCACAAACATTTCAGCATGTTATTCTTATTAAGTGAGGGTCATTTTAGGATATTTTACCTGCCAAAGTCCCTGAGAACCTGACACATTGCACTTGTGGAGACTCCAGGAAGGTTGCAGTTCTGAAAATGGTTTTTTTAGGTTCTGGAGACTAAATTGTTCCTAATGGTTTCTCACCTAAATCTTCACATTAATTCTTAATTCTTTGCAGTTAACGTGACTTTTCTTCTCCACCTGTTTTTTCTGGACTCTGCTGATCCACCACATTTTCGCTGCCCAGTGGTCAGCTCCTAGCTTTGTAAATTCTATTATTGCATTAGTATTGCATCCTCCTCATGGGCATTTAACAATTTTTTTGACTTTCAGTCTGGAGTTAAATCTCTTTTTTGGCTCATTTTATCTTGTAAAGAAAACTTGCTCTGACACCTGGGCACATCTGAATATACAGTTTTTGACTTCCAGCCTCATGGACAATTATATATCGCTGAAATGATTAAATACAAAGTCAATAGTAGTTAAGACTGATGTGGTTTGGAATTGGTAAAATGTTCTTGGAAAAAAATATGACCAGAATATCAACTTGCCTAATAATTCGGCACACAGTGTATATATATATATATATATATATATACATACATATATATATATATATATATATATATATGCTTAGGTAGAACAGCCTAACAAACTCTAAAGATCAATGTGTATGTATGTTCTCCTACTCTCCTTCTGATTTAATAAGCATGACCTTTGTAACCAGGCAACATGAGTGGACAGCAGACTCTCCACCTAACATGATTACACCTAGCTAGTACATGCCAAGTATTGTAACCTTTTAAACCAAGACGAGTCTTTGCCAAACCAAAATCTGTATTATTACACATTGTACGAGCACAACATTTAAGAAATATTGACTCAAATGACATTTTGTAGCTGAGGCACATCGAGACTCACCAGGTTCTGAAAGGGCCAGCACTCCTTTATCTGAGATGTCTTTCACCTGACAGTCCTCTTCCTCCAGCTGATAGCTCTCGAAACTGAAGCTCATCACCACATTGCCCTCGGGAGTCTGGCCAGGGGTGGCCTGTTTACGTCTCTCTACTCCTTTTGAGCCCATAGTCCCTCTTTTGGGCTGGAATATCTGAAAAGGCCTTCTTTAATAGTGTCAGAAATATGATCTGTAGGAGGATGAAAATGAACAATATGTGTAAGGAACTTACAAAACAGATTAGATGCAACACATTACAAAGAAGAACTGTGGCAATGTCTCCAAGATATGAAATGAAATGTAAAAATGCTGTAAATTGAGGATGCTGTCAAAAATAATGTCATAAATAGATTTTCGTTATCAAGTGACTTCTATTAACTAAATTAAATCAACATTTGGTGTGACCATCCTTTGCGTTTAAAGCAGCATTTCCGTCGGTGCAGTTGCGCATAGTTTTTCAGGAAGCTTTGTTGGTAGGTCTCTTGAAGCATCTTGGAGATGTTGCCATAGAACAAACTGAGACAGACTAAATCCAGATGAACTGTTTCTTCATGTAATTCCAGACAGACTGGATGATAATGAGATCAGATCTCTGTGTGGAGCACTGGCTGTTGTCAGACAAAATTCTCACTGGATCATCACAATTAATTGCAAAATGAATGTTTGGAAATGTAAACTAATATTTCCTACTGACACACTACAGCAAAAGATAGAAATAACTGACTTTTTTAGCTGGTGAAAATACTAGTGTTCTGATAATTTTGGCCACCACTGTATATATACATTTAGCATTTATTAATGTAGTTTCAAAAGTTTCTACAACAACCTGTAATACCATAATCACATGAAATAATGACATACTGATCAGTCTAAAATATCTTAACTAAAACAATATCTAAAGATGTTTCTATGTAAACCTATTTTGTGGGTTGCAAGTATCTCTGATGTTCATAAAGTTCAATACACACATCATTAGCATTATGGGAAATCATTATTATTTGAGTTTTTCATATATATTATTCTAGTTCACTGAGATGAAAGGGGCCTGTGATGTCAAATTGGCTCTATAGTGACTGAACAGTGAAGTGTAATAAAAGAATGTGAAGAGCAGCCTCAAGCCACTTTCTGTTAAATCAGCTGTGCCATGCGACATTTCCCTGTTGGCTATTATGCTGTATGCCTTCATGCAAGTAATGTCCTTTTTTACTTAATTTGCATACATGTACGTGCACATGATTAGTACTGTATTGTCAAGGGATATACTTTATCCCTGTGTAGTCTATTTTAGGAAAGAACAGTCAGATAATCTAAAATAAATCTATATTCTTAATGCAAATCAGTGAGAAAAGCCTTAGCCAAGATGCCACCGTTGGACATTCTATTGAAATTTTCCTCATCTTGGAAATCTGCCAATGCGTCCTTTGAAGAGGCTGGGGCTGGCAATGCACAACTGGTTCAAAAGAAAAGCAGTCTTTGATATCAGTGTTACGTCACTGACTAGAGATTTGTTGGGCACATTTTGTGCCTTATCTGACCATGTTGCATTGTGTTGAATAAACCAAACTGAATAGTGCAATCATTCACACAGTAAGCAAACCAGACACAAACACATACAACAACATATTCACAAAACTGTCATGTAGCCCATATTGTCATAGTGGCTGATGTTGTTTAACTAAGATATTGTAAACATTGCTGAGACATGCAAATAAAAAACACACCTGCTGAACCAACTGTCAGTCATTTTCTATAGGTTATCATTATAATATGGACTAGAAAGAAAGTATATTAAAATATATTAACAGGTATAAAGGCTTTCTAAAATGATGCAGACAGCCAATGATATAGAAAAATGGGCTGATGAATGCAGATGAAGGATATAAGACGAACAATAAGAGGACCTGATGCTATAGGCTATGTTGTGATATGGTGTCGCTGTGTGTTTAACATACGTTAAAACTCTAATTTGTGTAGAAAATGGAAGAGAACAAAACAAGACGCTGTAAGAAAGAATAAGTCTAAATCCAAATGATGCGCGAAAACTTCCGTATGAAAAACTAAACAAACGAATCGTGCGCTTAACTACATACTTAAATGTTTAATTAGCATAAAGCAAAAGCAGCTGTATACAGGTCAACACGCCTTTTAGAGGGAATTTAATCACTTTCTTCTTTTCAAAACAAAGCATCCCTGAGAGAAAATCTCACATAATATTCAGCTATCTGCTTTGTTGCTCTCACAGGACTTGTTATAGCTAGTCAGATAATCAGATCGCAGCATATATTTCCATTATTCATCCAGCAACGCTCATGCATCATTTTAAAGAGACAAAAGCGATAGAGTCATCAGAAAGACAACAGGTTAAATCTTACCCCCGAACAATTAAATGTGCATTTCCTCCCTTACTCGCATGTTACTCCAGGTAACCACAACCATTCTTTACATAAAAAAGCATTTTCATCATACGTGTGGTGTTGTTTGGGTTCTCCGGTGTAAATATCCTCCTGCACAAGGTGAAGAGGCACAGAGCCGCTGTCATTCTCCCTCCCACACACAGCGTGTTTGCAGCGGTCTAAAGCCTCCAGCTGTCTGCCAAGGCAACCTGCTTTCATTATCGCTGCATTAGTACACTTCATGGACTGCACTCATGGCCGTAGCCAGGCTTTGAAATTTAGTGAGGTCCGGGGGTGGGGGGGGGGGGGGGGTACTGTAAATATTTGTAGAATTGTGCTATAATAACCTCTACAAATACAACTAAATATATACATTATAAAAGAAGTGTGCAAGATAATTTTCTCTGTTTTGGATCGATGATAATTTTAAATCATTCCCTATTACTGCATCAAAATTTGTTAAAACTTTACTATAGCCTAGTTAGGGGTGGATAATTTTATTAGCTGTTTATTATTCATGCAACAATACATATTAGAGTTTTTATTAATAACCATTGCTATATTATAGATGATAAGTTTGCCTAGTGCTCTTATGAATGTTTGTAGCATGACTTGCGAAAATTTAACTACTGAATTTAACTATAATTTATTCTAATTTAATATCTAATTTTAACATCTAATTTAAATTAACTAACTGAATGACATAGCATAGACTTCTACATGGCTAGTATTTGCGTATTTCATTTCATTTCATTCTGGAGCCTACTTGTTTTCATAGCCTACCTGTCAACCCTCCCGTTTTTCCCGGGATTCTCCCGTATTTTAACATTCTATCCCGCTATCATCCCGTTTAAACATTTTCCCGTATTTCTCCCGTATTTTTAATTTTTCTATAAAAAAATCCCACTGGGCGTGTTACATTCGCCTCCGGTAAAACTCCCGTAATTTGTATGGTCCAAACGTCATTGTATGAATAATCACGTCAACATATTCCAAGGTTGTCCAGTTGCCAGATCTTATATGAAGCGCATCCTTCTCACACAATCGACACACACACATTTCAGGTGTTGGCAGGTGAAGGCAGGTGTTGCTCCGGTGAAAAAAAACCTAAATATACATGTAAATTGAGATGAAAAAAGGCTATGGTTTAATTGATTATGAGCGCTGCAAGGTTCAAAGTCAGGCGTTCAAAGTCAGGTGCTGCGCTGCTTTGTTCACTGCGGTTACCGGGGAAACGGCCATATTCCTGGCGAAAATCGCCACCTGCTGGCAGAGAATGATTTTGCATTTTTCAATAAGCCCTTCTGCTCTTTGTTTAGACCAGGGTTCCTCAAATCTTTCCCTGGAGGTCCAACCTGCTGCAGAGTTTAGCTCCAACCCTGATCAAACTCACCTACCTGTGATTTTCTAATGATCTTGAAGACTCTGATTAGCATGCTCAGGTGTGTTTGATTAGGGTTAGAGCTAAACTCTGCAGGAGTGGGCCAGATTTGAGGATGCCTGGTTTAGACCAAAGCCAAAAACGACCCTTATTTTTACTCAGAAAACATGCTGTTGTAAACGTGAACCGGTGGATCCATCAATGGACAAGAAGATAATGAACTATAAAACACTAAAGATAAAGCCTACACTAAGATATATTTATATGTTACTAAATGAATATAATTGTTTGATAATAATTGTTTAAATTAATATAATCAATTAATAATAATAATAATAATAATTAGTGGTGTCAACATTAGCGCGTTAACGCATGCGATTAATTTTTTCTGATTAATGCGTTAAAAATATTTAACGCAATTAACACAGGGGCGGGGCTAGGGTTGGCCACTCCATTCGCAACTGCTGCCTCTGTCTCTTTTTTCTTGAAAAGGATTGCGTTTATTTAGATGCAGAATGTCTTTATGACCACATCAAACGGGAGATGTTTCAGACGCGCTCTAACTTCGCCTCCGCGCCAGGCGCGAGTCAAATGAGCACGGAAAAGATACTGTGCTTGTAGCGCGCGCTCTTCAAATACACGCACAAAGGTGCTGGCGCGCGCTGTAGCCTGTATCATTTCATATCAAACAGCTAAAGAAACTACGTGCATGTAATGTCCTAGTTATGCCGTCAGTTAAGGCATGAAGTTACCAAAAAAGGCGATTAAAGATGCCTTAAAACTGCGTGCATGTGAGCAATATGTTATATATGTGTCACATTTAAGAACATGTCTCTGAAATGGTTTTAAAAACTGTCCTGAGGCACCCCAGCACTGTCTCCCTCATCTAAAATACCCGATTCAACTCGTCCGCTCAGTAAGACTTTAAGACCTGAAGTGGGTCAGAAAATGTAAAGAGAGTTGTGAGAAAATAATACTCATGTCAGATCCGCGTCACGTTCAGCAGCAGCAGCTTTTAAAGCTATAGCAGGCAAATAAGCTAATAACCAGCTGCTGTGATGTCTATTAATCCAAGAACCAAAGAAAAAAAGAGGAAATCAATCACTTTTATAGCTTTAAGGGGTTCATCTTTAATTTAGAATTTAGTGTTTGGTAAGTATTCATTTTCTGTATATTTCTGCTGAAGGGCACAAGTAGCTAAATATGTAATTTATTATAATAAGTTCATGTGATGATTGTTTTAAGTTCACTTAAATTAGAAGTTAAGTCTAATAAATGTTAAAATTTATAGATCTAAATTATACTGTAATGCTGACTGGCTACAGTCAATGGTTAAATATTCAGGGGTCAAAAAATATTTTATAGAGAGGTCAGTAGTATTGATATCAGTGATGCTGGCCTTCAATCATAAAAAAGATGCCATTAAAGAAATATTAAAAATATACTGTCTTTATGTTGTTTGTACGTTGTACATTTGAAGATTGAATGCGAAATTATTGCAATATAAAAGTATATTTAAAAACTTTAATGTTAGGTGGAATTAATCGCGATTAATCGCGATTAATTTTAGAAAAATGTGCCATTAATTAGTTAATTTTTTTAATCGATTGACAGCACTAATAATAATATAATAATTGATACTTTTGAAATCTTTTTGATATCACTGATGCTAAACTGCAACGTCCTACTTCCTTAACTTTCTGACATGTCAAATTAAGTGGAAAAGACAAGTCCAAAAACGCTTAAAATAGCTGGATCTTGCAACACGAAGGCTGCGCCCGCGCTCTCTCTCTCACGACTCTCTCTAAAGCCTCGTTCACTCAGGCAGCGTCTCGCAGCGATCATTTTCATACCTGACGCTAAACATTCTTGTCTAAACTGAATTATACATGTCCTGCAGACATTCATATGAAGAATTTAACAGCAAATTAGTCATTCAGAGAACAAATTTTAATTTTGAACATGAGAAATTTACCTCAGCTGACTACGGGCCTGACTGCACTCATTTCCATATTGCAATGAATAATAAATGCAAAGCTAATGGATGATTTTCATGCAGTCACAAATTAAATATTTTAGAAAAATAGTACAATTTAAACAAATTGCCTAAATGGAAAATTTAATTTTGATTGGTCAGTTGCGGAATTCAGCTTTCATTATTTCGGAATATATAACAAAATTAAATAAAAAATTAAATTGAACAAACGTAAAGGCTTTTTTGAACGTTAATTGTTTCATCACAGAAAGCTGAAAAATATTTCACAGTTTCCACAAAATATTAAGCAGCACAGCTGTTTTCAGCATTGGTAATAATGAAAATGTTTAATGTTTCTTGAACAGCAAATCAGCATATAAGAATGATTTCTGAAGGATCACGTGACATTGAAGACTGGAGTAACGATGCTGAAAATTCACCTTTGCCATCACAGGAATACATTACATTCAAACTATACTGAAATATAAAACTGTTATTTTAAACTGTAATAATATATCACAATATTACTGTTTTATTTTGATCCAAATAAATGTAGCTTCGGTGAGAATAAGAGAGCTCTGTCAAAAAAAAAAAAAAAAACATAAAAATATCTTACTGACCCCAATATGCCATGTGCATTCTGAAGGAATTTAAGAATGGCATTGTGGTTTGTGGTCTAATTTTAGAAGTTAATAAACTCGAAGCAATCAATACATTTTGGAAAAAAATAAAACGTTAGCTACAGATTGGAACAAGTGGAATCCAATGCAAACATTTGTAGAAGGTTCATTTTGTCATTATTAAAACTTCTTGACATCTTTTGGATAATCAGTGTGTTGTACTCCTCAATACATGGTTGGGCAGCATTCAGCCTTGAAATGATTTTGCAGTAGATGTCCAGACAGCATTACTGGGAAAGATGAAAGCTCAACAGTGACTCTCAATGAGGAAGGAGCATATGATAGATTGCTTTATTTGCATTTCAGAGAAATCAATGGGACACCTTTGCATTTTGAACGTACTAGCAGCAAGGTCTACAAGCTTAACACAATGCTCCTGTTATACATCTGCCATTGCTTATAGAGTGAGATGGCAACAAAAACAAGGTGAAAATGTTTGTCTGTCAAATGATCTGCCAAGGCAACATTGCCCTATAAAGTGTCCTCTGCGTGAAGGAGAAATGAACTTTCTGTTTCCTATAAGATAAATAGCACATCGCACACTCATTCTGTAACCATGTAAAAGAAAATGTCAACTTTATCCTTTTCTTTTGAGGCATTCTATTCAATCAATATTAAGAAAGGTCATCAAATGTAGACATCAGGATGCTTTATTATTTAGCTTTTACCAATGAAAACATAAACGATGTGCATTGCTGAGCTCAGAAATGTTTCATCCCAATCGAATTTAGAAAGGAAAAAAGTAAAACTGCAAGGGAAAATCATGTTTTTATGGGTTAGTAATGAGTCCCTTGGTGATGTTCTACTTTTATTTGCACTTATCTATCAATTAGCATAGCTTTTTAATTTTTGATCACTTCCCACTTCAGACAAGCAGCCTGATATTTTGCTGTCCTGGTTAGTGTAAGAAGAAACTATTGGTCAATATATAACACGTTTTTCTAGCAAGGTTGCTATCTTGTTTCCATTCAGAATGATTGATTTAGGATGAGGAAACAAGTCAATATCATTCAATCAATGAATCATCAGCTTATATATTTTGTTTTCGCAGCAGCATTTGTAAGCACAAGGAGCTGGCAAAATGAATCCTTCTTACATGAGTTAAATGAGTCCGTTCTTAGTCTGGATGTTCTATTTACCCAATGGGAATTTAATTTCCTACCCAATGTCATTTCCCCAGAAGGCCTCTGTGCTTGTGTATTCAGAAAGCTGACTAGGCTGTTTCATTACCTCCTCTATCAACTGCTCTGTTTTGCTGTGTGAGGGTACAAAATAGCTCAAAGGCATTTGCCTAAAGGCATTTTGTACATTTTGAGCCAAATGGTAATGGCAGTCTTTACCGTGTGTGTAATTTAACAGGATGGGTGCTATGTGTATATTTTATATGTTATATTTTGAAGACGTCTATCTCTCTCTTCTTTTTTTTCATCAAATCCCTGGCATAGCAATCTTATAAAGACTTTAAATCATATTAAAACAAGTCATTCATAGTCAAACCAACAAATCAATAGTCTCCCAGTGCATTACTGGCATAAAGATTGATATATTGTTTATAATGCCTGACATAATGTACAAGTGCACTCAGTTTTTTTCCCACATTTTAAAAGGTTTTAAATATAAAGAAAAAATAACAAAAGACAGGTTTTCCAAAAGCTTTAGCTGACAAAGTCCTGAATTGATCTATCTGCCTTCCAGTTGAGTTTTGAGTTGATCTCTTTTTATTCAGTTAAGTGCTACTATCAGGGCTGCTGTTTCAGCATATGTTGCTGCAGGAGACGAGTGATGAACCAAATCTTGCAGGAACAAGTTCCAGACCTGCTGGAGAGTAATGAGATACGGCTCAAACACTGGCCTGTCATTAATCGTGTCTACTGCTGGGGTTTGTAGCACATCATCAGCTACATACTTCCCTGACAAACTGGAGGAAATGTTCTTATAACATGCTGTGGAGCAACTGCTATAATAAATCAATGTAAGTTTTAAAGATTCAAGTTTTTATTCCAAATATTTTTCAGAAGGACTACAAAGCCCAAACCCTGAATACCATGGAAAAATTAATGGATGAATTTTGAAGCTGAAATGCAGAGGTAAATTTGATATACAAACTGTGTGAGGAACTGTTTACATAATGTGAAAAAAGTTAAGAAATGAGAAATATTATCTGTTCCTAGACCTTCCTCAGTATTAATTCCAACTAACAGGGAACATTCTCAGAACTTTGGCTAACATTCTGGCCAAGTTCTTTCAAATTTAGTTCAAAGTTATCTGATCTTTAATAATGTTCTCAAAATGTTAGTACAAAACACCATTCATTATTCATGGATCCCTTTTTATTTTTTTCTGAAGCATTGTAGTTGGATGTTTGACTGACATTTTTAATGTTACTACTTGTTTTAGAACGTTTAGAGCAGTGTTGGGGTAACGCATTACAAGTAACGTGAGTTACGTAGCATTTTCCAAGTAACTAATGTAACGCATTGCTTTTTAATTTTAAGTAATTAAATTTAATTTTAAATTTAAGCAAATATCTGAGTTACATTTTCAAATAAGTAATGCCTTTTTCTAGACTTGCAGCTCTCCTGTCCTCATGTTGAGAGAAATTGGGAGTAAATGCCGAGGTGTTGTGTGCGCTGTGTGAACATGTTACTGTAGTTCTAGACTAAATATGAACATGCATTTACTCATCTTACCTGTACAAAAACAGATTCAGTGTTCCTCAAAATGAATAAAAACAGTGAAATGCAAACTCGGGATTCAAACCTGCAATAAATTAATATTTTAAGTATACTTTATGTATTTAATCCCATTTTATTAACCAGTGTCCTCACTGCTGACCTTCAATGATCCAATTCAACCATACTAATAAGCAACAATGGCTTTAGATAAATATAAGATTTGGGTTTCTTTTTTTTATTGCTAAAGTGTGTTGCACTTTCTTCTCCTGCGTTCTGCTGTACAGACGTGAATTTACATTTCCTTCAGCCTGAGGCTTCACTTTTGGTGTGAAAGGGCTTTTACATCTGCCAAAATAGAACTTTATATATTAAAAACAAACAAGGAAGCCCTGTCCAGATTTAAAAAGTAACACAAAAGTAACATAATGCATTACTTTCCATAAAAGGTAACGTAATTAGTTACTTTTTTATGGAGTAACACAATGTTGTAATGCAATACTTTTAAAAGTAACTTTCCACAACACTGGTTTAGAGAACATTCAAAAGTAAAATTGTTGTAATGATTGCAAACTGATAAAATGGAATGATCATTCACATAACCAAAAAACAAAGTTTTAAAACATTCAAAATACCGGACATTTTGAACGTTCAGAAAACATTCAAAAATAACATTTTCAACTTGATGGAAACATGAGCAAAATATTCTAACATATTTTTGTCAGCTGGGATAGTGCCTTCTGAGCATCTTATACTCTTATTTGCAATGTACTGTGAACTGCTTGTAATTGCAACTTTATCTCATGATTTTGAAACATTATATCATGCAATTGTGATTTTATATCTCATATTTGCTTTATTATGTCTCATTATCTAAACATTAAATCTCATTATGATATCAGAAGGTGGCCTCGAAAAGATCTGCGCCTTAGGGCCTTGCGGGACCATAATCCATCCTGGATGTGAACAGAGGCAGCATGTACTTGCAGTGCAAGTTGACTTCAACAGAACAGCGCAAACACTGCAGGGAATTACAACGTTGGTTGAATTTAAATCATTTTCCTAGAATTGGAATTAGGTATGAGGGTATTAGGAGTCTAACAGCCTCAGGGAAAATGTTTCAGAGTCTAATAGAGTTAGTCTGTGTACTATAATATCATTTGTGAGCTCATGGGAGGGTGAGGAGTTTACAGGAGGTGGCGTTTATTGGACCGTAGGCCTTGTGCAGGCGATATTTGTAGTACAGGTCATAACAACAATTATCTTCTGTATGTGTAATGAGATTGGATATCGTAAATTAAAAATCATTATGCTATACATGTTAATTCCCATCATGACAGTTACTGCAGATATGAATCTTTAATGCAAAACATAATAGCGTCTTGTCTCTGCCAGACAGATTTTTGATATATTGTCAAAAGCAATTTGCTTGTGAGACATGCAATGACAAAGAATTTCTTGGACACACTTCAAGGCCTTAACTTTATTAATACAATCAGTGTAAACTGATCTTTAAAATAGATAATCTAAAAATAAAAACTTATTCAAAATATACAAATAAAACTATAGCATCTCAATGATACTAAAATAACGCTGGATATTACTTCTGGTTCAACTATCAAATAGCAGGTCAAGTTAAGTGCATTGCATTGTGGGATACAGTACTTCATGCAGTAAGGTCAACTGTATACAGCTTGTTTTGGCAAATGCAGTAAGTCATCTGGGTATCCTTTTCTTATAGAAAACATTCTAGTATACATATTATATGCTGTAGCAATAGTACGAGTAGATGGTAGTATTCAATATGGAACACAGACAAATAAATAAAAAGCAGCCATTTACTGCATTAAAAAAAGAACAAAAATGTATAAGTCAAGGAAGGAAAGATGGAATCCACGGGCACACAGGGAATTTAAATGTTCTCTATCCTTCACATGACAGATAAATGAGCTAGAACAATAATATTCTTTCCATTACATCATTTTCCTGATCACGAGGATTATTAACTTATTCAATTAGAGTGTGGAATGGAGATTAGCCTGATCTTCCATCTGTTAGCAGACATTACGGATGAGCTAATAAACCTGGTTCTCTAAAAACGTAGATTAGAAATAATATTATTATAAAATGTGATAACCCCATTATCATGGGTTCTGCAGCAATGAAAGAATAATATTTGCAGAGTAAACATATGGCTGGTGAAAATCAGAGCAGATATGTGAATAATGAAAATCAATATAGCGTAACTGCACGCTGGATGGTATAACTCCTGAAAGACTATGAACTGATGTGTCCTTTGATGTGACTGCTGCACCATCTTAATTAAAATCTCAAAATTATAATTCTGCCTGGGATTTTTATGGCAGAGTGGAGTAATGAATGGCACTTATGCCTTTGACCTCCTGTCTAACGCATCTACCACAGTGAATCAGGTAGCTGTGTGTCTCTCATACATTCTAATGAAATCACCATGGCAGGCTCTTCTCTTTCTCATTTACTGAATGTTACTGAATAGTACATTTTGCACCAGCATTTTGATTCTAAAAAATACCTACCATTCATTTGTTGTAGCCTATTCTGTCTAATAATGACTCTCCCAAATAAATGCACATGTAGTATTCTGGTTAAGCAGACTACATTTACTCAATGTCATGAGAACATACATACATACACACATACATAAATATTGTCAATGTTGTATAGAATATTTACAGTTTATAGTATATACAACGTAAATACTTTATCTAAGATCTACCTATCCACTCAAAGGTTTTCAATTGCCAAGACAGCTTTTGGTTTTCAGCCATATGGAAAGATATATGTGCACCTAAATATAAATGGCAGTAGGAAAGACTTGGATTAAGGTTTACTCTGGGCCTTCAATTAAGGAAAGAGCTTGTAAAAACTGGTGCTGTTTTTGTCATCTGTACTGTATGACTTTGAAAACTTATGAGAAAATAATCCTGACAGCAGCTGAATCACCACACTTTGTAATGCTGCAAATGGAATTTTATCTAAAGGCACTGGCCTATAGACATCCCTAAAACAGTTACACAATTTTGCAACAATAAATTCAATGACAAAAAGAAGGATGTTGGTCTGTTGCTCAGAGAAGGTGATGTTTTAACACAAACCACATAAAAATCCAGTCATTTTCTCTCTAGCAAACAAAACAACAAACATTATGATCTGCATGTAAATACATCTGCAAATGTTCACATTATAATAAAAAAGTCCTTATTTTGATTAATTACCAGTAAGAACATGCTTTACCACCACCAGAAAGATGAAATGTTGTTGTGATGCATTTTTTTCCTCATGCCTGTTTTGCCAACAAATTCTGTGTATGCAGTAAATGTCTCCCTCCAGTGGTACCAATTACAAGGATGAAGAAATAAAAATCCATATATAAAAATCACAATAAAAAGAAGCAAATTATAAAAAACAAACTTCCCTGGTTGTTTTTTAGAAGCAGATATAGTTTTTATACTGACTAGTTTTATTACCCATATTAGCAGTATAAGCGTACTTTTGTGTAGCCCTGTATATGGAACTTTCCTAAAAGTAATAGGTGATTAAACAGATAGAACAGATTAAACCGATTGATTTTCTCTTTCCTTACATTGATATCAAAGCCAAATACATTTCCAGAGTAAAGAGAAGTAATCATTTCTATTAGGCGGTCACGTGATCTATAAACCCCGCCCCACATTTTGCTCGGTGACGTCACTCCATTTCACTCCCAGCGTGCCCCGCTGCAGCCATCATCTTGAAGTTCAGAGCGAGATGGCGGATAAACCAGGTATGGTTGAATGGGACATGCATAGTTGAGTATGTTTCACTGTTGGATAGGAAGGCTTTACATAAATCGCACTCTTTTATTTAGTTCTATGTCTGAAGCCATGAATGGAGTGAATGTTTGTTATGTGGTTTGTGCGTAGTGCCGCTCAAGGCCTCGACGCAAGCAGACGCGAGTCATGTCAAGGACTTTCAGTAACATTGGCCGCACTGGCTTTCCGATTACATTCATGACTGAATATAATGTTCAGGACATGCAAATTCCTCTGTAGCGTTTTGTGAGATATTCATTAGTGAAGCGTGCTAGTTAGTTAGTTAGTTAGTGAACTGCTGCCTGACAGCTTCCAGAGTAATGACACACTTATAGCAACAGAGTTTAATTTTGTGGGTTAATATTGTCATTGTGCCGCAAGTCTCCGGGATATGGCCAAATATGGCGTGGAAGTGTTCTTGCAAAAAGTATAGTTCTTTTATATGTATACACCATGATACTTAACTGTAAGATGTCTTATCTTGTCAATACTGTCTTTAAAAAATGAATGAAAGGAAAAACTTAATACCACAGTGCATTTTGTGTCTGTTTGGGCTTTTTGGAATGATTTGGAACAAGTGCCTAAGCTTCAGTGTCAGACTGAAGTTTGACATCCTTAAGCATTCTAATCAATGCATACAGCTGATATTTTTGCATTTTTACAAACTAGTTAGTTCTCAGTTTCATCTGAATGTACAGGAGAACTGGCTTACTGAGATTATCGTATAAAACTCTGAAATGAAGTGTGTTTATTTAATGCATTTTTCCCCTAGTGGCCCTGGCCCAGAAGAAGCTTATGGACGTCAAGCTCGGAGAGCTGACATCGTGGCTCGGAACAAGAGACTTCACCCCAAATGGACTTCTTGGTAGTGTTCGTGGAGGTAATGGACAGTGTATTTAATATTAGCAAAACATCTTTGATCAGTCTTGTAGTTGTTTCTGTTTTTATTTTAGCTGTTGTATAATCTTTTCCCCAATCAAAACTTCTTGTAGGATATGATAGATATTACAACAAATACATCAATGTGAAGAAAGGTGGTATTGGCGGAGTTGCCATGTTCCTTGTTGGTTACGTTGCCCTGAGCTACCTCTGGGAATACGATCACATCAGTAAGTACAAACTAAATGTATAAGAATCAGTAGTAGCGTGTTCTTCACTGTTGTAGTGTTGTCTAAATTTAGTGTCGCTGAGGAAGGGTTTTCTTGTCCCTCAACAGAGCACGACAGGTGGAGGAAGTACCACTGAAACCCACTGGACCACCAGGCCACTCGAATCTTTTGTCTGCAGCAGTGTGATCATCACACCTCTCAGCTTTCTCTGTTTGTGATTGTTGTGACCAAGAATAAAATGAAATGTATTTAATTTGGACTCTTTATTGAAAGTATACAAAATGTTGGCTGTATGTATAAGAGCTTGATTATTATTCACATTTCTTGTTATGAATTAAACGTATTAAATTGATTGGGGTTTAATGCAGTTTTTGTATTTTTGTAAGGCATGACTCAAGTTTAGGATTGTTTTACATTCAATAGTCGGCAAACAAGGTGGTCAGTAACACTGCAGCCCAGATTATTAAGGAAAATTGGGAAGAGGAAGGCTTTATTCAGGCAAAAAGGATCATTCAAAAGCTAAAACCCCATGCTTAGTTGATATGTGCTACTTGTAATATTTAGAAATATAGATAAAACATGTCCAAGACAATGGTTTTATAAATTCAGTCAGTCTTTATTCTGTTAAGAAGTACAACAATCAGTTTCATTTAATATAAATGAGCATCTTGCTAGACTACAAAGTGATATATTTTCTGCCTCTCCAAGTTCTGACATTTTTGGTTGTTAATTGAGAACATTCTCTCTAAAAATATATTTTCCTCTAATTTCAGCATTGCTTTAAAGTTTAAGCATTCAAGATGCTTGCTGCTCCAATACAAAAGACTTTAAAGTTTCATGTGAAAGTAAAACAAAAATCTATATGAAAACGGCGGTTACTGACCATTCTACGTTTTCACTGTGTACTGAGATGCACTTGGCAGATGGACAGTGAGGTAGAGCCACATTTATGTTCCTCAACTATAGCTTTTGCAGTGACAATTTCAAGAAATGGTTCACCCAAAAATAAAATGTACTCACCCTCAGGCCATCCAAGATGCTGATGACTTTTTCTTCGTTGGAACAGATTTGGAGAAATTTAGCAATTACATCACTCACCAGTGGATCCTCTGCAGTGAATGGGTGCAGAATGAGAGTTCAAACTGCTGATAAAACAATAATCCACCGGTAATCCACAAGACTGAAATAGTTAGAAACAAATATGTCAGTGGATTATAGATTGTTTTGGCCAGGACCAATGGCTTACAGTTAAAATGCCTTAATGACAGATTTGTTTTTTGAAAACATGCAGCTTTTCACTTCACAATATTGGAGTCATGTGGATTATTGTTATGTTTTTATCAGCTATTTGGATGATTCTGATTCTGACAGCACCCATTCACTGCAGTGGATCCATTGGTGAACAAGTGATGTAATGCTAAATTTCTCTAAATCGATTATAATGAAGAAACTCAATTTTGGATGGCCTGAGGGCGAGTCAGTTTTAAGCAAATTTTCATTTTGGGTGAACTATTCCTTTAATGCCCTATTCCTAGGAACGAAATATCTCACTTTGCAAGTTATAGTCATGTTTATTAGAGATCCTTTTTGTACAAAACATTACTGTCCACTCAAAAACGCCAGGTGTCCTTTTGTACATTTGTTCGCGTAATGGCCCTTCTCACCGCACTGGAAAAAGCAAACAGATACTGAGTGTGACTGTACATTTAAGGGCATCATAGTAGTATGTCCAAAAAAAGGTATTTTATGCATAAAATCAAATGATGTCCCACCTTGTAACACGTCACTTGATCCAGTGGACGAGGACCACGAGGTCCACCCATGTTGTTGTTAGAGTGCATTATCCCAACAGCATTTGGCATTCTCTGGTTGTTGTTGACATTGGTGTTGGTTAACTGGATGAGTGACTGTGATGACCTGTTTGTGGGCTGCGTGTTTTGCTGCTGGAGATTAAAATTAAGATGAAACATCAGTATCAAGGTAAACATTAAACATGTTTGAAAACAAATTATTAAAAAAATACACAAACCTTTTGCTGAGTCTGTGCCTGTTGTAATGGTGGCTGTTCAGTAGCACCCATAGGGAGTTCAAATCTTGGGCTAGGAATTACAAAATAAAAATTAATGTGGTTAGAATTAATGCAGAAATATTTATTTAAATCACACATATAAATATGTATATGCAAAAACTGCAATCACAGATGCTCACTGCATAAATTTGCATGACTTGCCCTCCGGGCAGAAGCCAACAAGGTAATTTACACAGATGACTCTTCTCGTGTGCCTGTGCCTGCAATCCGGACCTAAAGGGGAGGTGAGGGGAAAAAGTTTTTTTCTTCCAATTACAATCAATTTTGAATTGTCTGTAATCTGTAAAATAATGTAAATTAGCAAAATTCAATGTGAAATAATGCTGATTTATACAACTACTTTTAAATGCAAACATCTGAAAATCACTGCAAATACTTACCATGCTTACAAAACCCCCTATCATACCATGGGCAATCTTTAATCTTAGATTCTGGGTCAATGTGCAAAAATGGACACTCTTTATTACTGCACTCCCCTACAAAACAAAAATCAGTTATTAACACTATTAACACACACAGAAAGCAACAAATAGATAGATAGATAGATAGATAGATAGATAGATAGATAGATTTTAAAATACTAACCAAATTTAGAGTAGAAATAACATTCAGGCATCTTTGTCATATCATACTCGTGTAAAAATTCACATTGGTCTCCTTTCTTGCATAAACCTCTAAGCCAGTGCTTGCACACCACAGTCTTCTCTCCACTGATGTGTCTGAAAGGGCACATTCCACCTGTCAAAAGAGAAAGCTGTAGAGTCTGATCAAAGCAATAAATTCGATTTATGAAATCCTTAAACAAGTTTTTGTAACACATGCCTTTCATACAGGCAGCTCTCATGAAGAACTCGCATACAGCTGCGCCAGATTCTGAAAAATAGTAAAAACATCATTAATAAAAGTCTTCTGTGCTAAATAATACTTATCTAACAATTCATCTTATATACTGAAAATAATAAATCAGAAACTTAATTGTAATTGAACATTTAAAACAAATATTAATCAATGTTGCTATTAACTTACTATCCATTCCTGGAAATGGCAATGGTTGAGCGCCTAATTGTTGTTCTACAGCAATTTCTAGATCAAACTTGATATGATCGACAGTCGCGATTAATTCCTGCATTTTGGTAGTTTATTCTGTATATTTTTATCAGCAGTTGAAACTCTTCTCTTTATGAAACCTATTCAGAAAACTAAAAGAAGTCTTAATGGCTAGCAACTTATCAGTTTGCCGTTGGTCAGATTTAATTCTAGACGAAAGAAGAGAGAATAGCGAAAATGAATACAGATTTATTAACTGGGTAAACAGTTTTTAATGTCGCTCATAGGTAGATCGGTAAAGATAAACATTGTAAATAAACAGTTGATTTTAGAACCGTCTACTTCCACAGCACTGTTCACGAGTGACCCCTGAACTCCAGACCACACAATGGGTTACAATAGCATCGATTTTCGGGGAACGTTTTTTTAAAAAGTATTTCCTGAGATGAGAATTTTCGCCTTATTAATAATAAAACGTGTGTCAATGATCTTCTAGTGATTGGTCGTTAGATGGCAACTTTTAACTTTGGTGCCACAACGATTATACGAAAGGTTGGTCTAGATCAGTGTGTTGGTTGTTGATTAAAAGGTCTGATGTGGTTAGTAGCGCCATGCAGCTCCTAAACAATTGGTGCTGACTGTGGTGTGTCAGGACTGGAGGTACCTATTGACTACCAGACCTGAGATTACGAAAATGTATTTAAAAAATGCGATAAGCGTATTGAATGAGGCTTAAATTTCATAGGTGCAAACTACTAACCAGAAGAGTTTTACCTGCTGTTGTTACAAAAATCCCAAACTATATAGATTCTAACATGGTCAGGATACCAGGACTCAATAAAACTAACTTATTAAAACTACATTGAATATTTTTGTGAAAAGACAAAGCCTTTTGTGTTTGTACACGTATTTTCTACTTATTTAACCTCTGGCTAGCAAAATAAATAATTATATATATATATTCAACTGTATACTTTCTCATCGTTTGGTTCTGATGTGTCAGATAATTTAAAATGATTGGATACACACAGATTTGCCCAGATTGTCCTGAACTAGTACATATATTTTTAGATTTCATTCTATTTTCAATTTGATTTATTTCCCTGAAGTCCCCTTAAAGATGGTGAAATTTAGAATTTCAGCTAAACATTTATGTATTTTTGTGCATCATTTTTAGTAAAGAAAATATTGAACATATGAATCAGGGAGATTTTCTCTTTGATCCTGACATGTATGTTTTCATCATCTTTGTTTTCGAAAAGTGGTTAATCTGAAAAGGTCAAGATATGGAGATGTACCCTCATTCCTTCCAAGTTAAAGCTGATAACAACCACTGGTAACACATTTTTCTAACATCAATTTCAGTAAAAGATCATCCTTAAACCTGCTAGGGAGGGAAAACTGATATTTTACATTGATATTAAGATTATTTTTGTTTCCACTCTGCAGTAGGTAGGCAGTTAACAATGCACATGTAAAATAAATAAAGATTCATACAAATAAACAATTTACATACACAAGAATGATTTGTATTTATATGGGATGAGATATTCTACCTTACTCCTTTTACCAGAGCATGTTTATATAACATTTCATGAAAGCACATACTCAAAATATGACATTGGACACTGTAACCCAGAATGATTAAGATACATGACAGTTTAATACAAATAATAATTAAAACAAAACAAAAACCAAAGCATACCCAAAAAAAAAAAATCCTATTTCAACAGATCCAACATTGTAATGACAACCCAATAAATGTATTAAAAATACAAATCAAAGATCAGCAAGTAAGTTTTTGCCCTCTTGACTCATCCAGAACATCCTCTGCATCCACAGTGAGTGCACTCAATGATACGACCCTAATAAAACAAAAGAATAAATTAGAAACAGTGGCATACAGTAAATAATGGGACATTTTTATGATGAAAAAATGAACATCTGACAGATGTTTTAACATGGCATAACTTACCACTTCAAGCTTGCCTTTGGGAACTCTGCATATGCAATTTGTTCCAAAGTTTGTGTCACGCGCCTGAATGCACCGCAGACAGCACAGATTTTCATAGCCCTGTTTTTTCCATTTGGCAATCAGATTCTTGTCTGCATAGCCCTCTTTGATGCAATAATCATAAAGCTCTGCGAATGAAAATCATAAGTTAACAACTCACATAGAAACAAATGTCGAAATAAAACAAACACTACACAACTGCACCCCACCACCATACCTCGACTAATGGCCTTTCTCTTGTAGAAAAGGTCGAAAATGTAACGGCTGCGCTGGTGATGAAGTCGGAAGATTGGCCATAGAGACTCAACCTTACGTTTGCCCTCATGTGGCTCGGTTTCAGCTGTTGAATTAAAGCATCCATTAATGGCATCGTAGCAAATTCATAACAGTATATAGCCAAAAGATAAACAAAAACAGTGACAGTTAACCAATTTTCTATTTTAAATGAAAGAATTACAAATTTGAATAGTAATGTTAAGTACGCTAATATCCATTCTGACCGAGTAAACAATCGACTTGTTAGCTTTCTGGCTAATTTGTAGATTGCTAAACGAACCTTCGCGCATTTTCTGGTCCAGCTCGTCAAGAGTCGGCTCTATGAGCTCCCAACCATCCGGAGGTGGTTTCCTACTCCTTTTCACCTTAGGCATTATATTATTTAAACAGTATAAGACTCTTTCAGTTGTGTAGCAACAGCGAACTGCTGTATGAAGCGCTTCCCCGATTTCTGTCGCCGAGCGGATGACGTCACTCTAAGGTCCTTTAGTGTAAATTGTTACACAAAACTTACGTCAACGAGCTGTCTTTGTTCTTACACATAAAACACGAACTATAATTATTTTCAGCAGTGTTTTATTTGACATTCCAATGCTAAAATTAACTGCATTAAATCCTGATTATTTCACATATCAGCAATGGTTTTATTATGGTGAAGTTGTGATGTTATTCTCTCTTCCAGCATATTGCATCAGGCTAGGTGTCTGATCCAGTGCCTTAGTTTAAATATAGGAACATGGAGCAGCTGGCTATATGCTAATCGATGACTGTACCTACTTAATCGTGGGATTTTGTATTTGTTTTATTTACTGTATCGTGTATAAATAAAACCACGTATAATTAATTGATGCCATTCAGTGTCTACAGAGTTGGATACGCGAGAGTGTGGTGAAGTGTGGGAACCTGATATCATAACTGTACCACGCTTTTGTTGGGACTGGGAGTGTGTTTTAGTCAACTGTTTTTTTTATATCAAGTCCAGTTTAATCTTCATCATGCCTAAAGGAGGTAAGAGATCATTTTGTTTTCAGTGTGGTCACTGACTGAGTATGTTGTGGAAGCACACGTCTCGTCTACACACTGCTGACATAGTCTGTTCTTATGACTGAGGTTATGTATAGTCTGTATGTTGTATATTTAAACAAATTCTCTGTGCTATCAGGATATTTTCACTGAGAATAGTATTATTATCAAATAATTTCCCATGCCTTTTTAAATTGGTTTATTTTAGGGAAAAAAGGTGGCCATAAAGGTCGCATGAGAACCTACACAAGTCCTGAAGAAATAGATGCTCAAATGAAAGCAGAAAAAGAACGAAAAAAGGTAAGCTGTATTGCAAATTCGGACAGAAATATGATAAATGTTACGAAATATGGGTAAGAAAGAGGTTGACACTGAAAGCAAGTATGAACTTTTAAAAAGAGATGAAACAGTCGACATGAACTGGACATTTTCTAAATACGTTATTGATCCCACTGTGAACAATACATTCATGTATATGTTTCTTTTTTTATTATAACATTTTCAATCAAAATGTCAGAACTCCAGTGAAACAACACTTCTCTCTGGTGACGTAAAACAGACTTCTCCAGTTATTTAGTTAATTCTTACAGTCGGCTGCAAGTTAACATTCAGATTGGTCTCCATCCAATCAACAACTGATGGATAGAACCAAGTCATGGCACTACATTTGTTTCCCCAATAATCTGTTTTATTCAAATTACGTCACAGTATGTAAGAAAACATCTGTCACTACTTCCATTACATCGCAACTTAAAATAAAATTAGTCAAATCACAATAGAAGATGATTGATTCTTAGGAGCTCCACTCACTACAACCACTTTCTGACTCAGTGCCCATCTGCAAGTCAAACTGGCTAAACAAATTAATTGTTGCATGTGGTAATGGTTTATTTTACATTGTAGAACGAAGAAGAAGAAGGTGCAGCAGTGAACGACAACCAGAGCGAGGACAAACTGACAGCATCAGGTTCAGAGGACAGTGACGATGAGGGGTCTCAGGTAGGTTTTCTCTCAAAATGATGTTGAGTCCATGTTCCTGCAGAGCTATCCAACTTCTTATAGATCCTCCTGCAGATTCATTCAACAGAGACGGCCGTGGCAGGACATAGACATTCAGCCAAGCATCAGACATGCTCTTACTCAGTCTAATTAATGTGGAATCTTATTGGGTGGAGCAGAGCATTGCTCTTTGATTAGTCACTCAATCACTGCATTTGGAATTTAGGAATTATATATGTCACAGTCGCTGTTGTCTGATGGATGAAGGTTGGTTGGCGATACTTCAGCATATGTTGTAGCAAATAATTTGGTCCAGTTGCAGCATGAGCTTTTGTATGAATGCACTAAATGCGAATATGAAAAAAAACTGACCTCTTTTTTTTCCATCAGTTTAATTTGAATATTATTTAACTTATAACTTAGTATGTATTAATATTTTTAAAGGGATCGTTCACGCAAAAATTAAAATTCTGTCATTAATTACTCACTATCATGTAGTTACAAAACCGTAAGACTTTTGTTCATCTTTGGAACACGAATTAAGATATTTTGGATGAAATCCGAGAGCTTTCTGATCCTGCAAAGACAACAATGCAACTGACACGTTCAAGGCCCAGAAAGGTAGTAAGGACATTGTTAAAATAGTCCATGTGACATCAGTGGTTCAACCGTAATTTTATGAAGCTACAAGAATACTTTTTGTGTTGCAAAGAAAACAAAAGTAACGACTTTATTAAACAGTTCTTCTCTTCCATGTCAGTCTCCACAGCACATTCACGAGAGTACCACAACGTGATTTGTTTATGCTTTCATCTAAGTTTTTCATCTAATATTTATATTTTATTTTTGTTTTATTTCAATTAATAAAAATGATTGTAATAGTTCTAGTTTTAGTTTCAGGTAACAGTAACAACACTGATCTCTGTTTTGTCACAGAAAAGGAAGGGTGTTGAGGGCTTGATAGAGATTGAAAATCCCAATAGAGTCGCCCAAAAAACAAAGAAAGTCGCAGACATAGAACTCGAGGGTCCCAGACAGCTTTCCAGAAGAGAAAGGTAAGAGACACTCGGGTGAGTGAAGCTAACATTTTCTTCAAGCTACTTAATAATCTGTCATTATTTACCATCATTTTATGTCACATTTTTTGTTACTGCTAGAGATCTAGACACTTGAATCTGTTCCTTTTCAGCTCTTTCAGTGTGTTTCTTTCCATATTTCAGAGAAGAGATTGAAAAGCAAAAGGCCAAGGAGAGATATATGAAAATGCATTTAGCAGGAAAGACAGATCAAGCTAAAGCTGACCTTGCTCGACTCGCCATTATTAGAAAGCAACGTGAGGAGGCCGCACGGAAAAAAGAAGAGGAACGTAAAGGTAAATTTGCAGTATTTGTTAATGTTGCAGAGCAGTGGTTCTCAAACTTTTTACACCAAGTACCACCTCAGAAAATATTTGGCTCTCCAGGTACCACCATAATGACCAACATTAAAATATAGTAGCGTAGTAGGCCTAATTATTCAGCCACAGCTATGCAAAGTTCAAAAACAAGGCAGTTTTATTCCTAATAAGAATATTTATAATTGTCGGGCCACTTTAAACATTGTAAATAGAGTTTGAACATTAACACTGCACTGTGCTTACATACAGGTAAATAAAAAAACTTAAATGATTAAATTAAAATGTACTGTACCTAAAAGTTAAATTAAAACTGCAATGTACTTAAAAAGTAAAAAAAAAAAAATTGTACTGTACTTAAATGTAAAGTAAAAAATGTACAGTACTTGATCAAAAAATTAACACAGGCATCATTTAGCCACCTTGCAAACTTTTTAAAGGGATAGTTCACTTTGAAATTAAAATTTGATATCTATCAGCTTACCCCAAGGGCATCCAAGATGTAGGTGTCTTTTTTTCTTCAGT